>CM050166.1:79009151-79094151 GCA_027410445.1 Discoglossus pictus | reverse complement strand
AAAAATAAATTCCAAGTGGATTCTATTATTTTCTTATTAATTTATGCAACTGTAACTTGGACATTTTAACACTCACTGTTGCTTCACTCCGTTTTACACTAATGGTCAATGTTCACCATTTATTAAAAACCCAGGATGGAAATTAGAGGCAAAACAATTGAAAAAAATAACTACAGTTAATTAAGGATAGATAGATAAGATAGATAGATAGTGTCACAATCTGCTTCTTCAAGGGGCTTGATATGAACCTACCCCAGCAGAATTGTGTAGTTCCTGTTCTCTGTGGCACAAAAGATGGCTTCTGAAGAGGGCAAGGCCCAAAAGTTACAGGCAGAGAATACTGCATACAGGTTAGTAGTGGCCCATGGCAAGGCCACTCCCCAAGTCCGGATACAACACTCAGAAATAGTCTCACACCTTGTGTATGTGAAAACTATCTCTCAACCCGTATTGAATGATCAAAACAACATATTTATACTCTCCAATACCACACCCTTGTGTACATTTGTGTATGTGTGATGTCAGCCCATCTGGCTTGCAACCTTGGGCTATCAAAGCTCTTGAGATCAAATTCAACCAATATCTATAGCTGGCTAGTGAAAAAAACTTTATGTTGAACTCAAGTGTTTGCTTAGGACTACTTGAAGTACATACATCTGTCTTGACCCAAGGTCTGTATGTGTGAGTGTGCAATGATCTGCAGCTAACTTCTATGCAGAGCATTTTTACCAATTCCAGATATGTTCTATATAACATTTTCCCTCTTATAATATATTATAACTAGGATACATAATAACCATGCACAGGCAACATATAACCACACAATAACACATAATCCCAATGCAACAATGCCATGCTCCCTTGGCCATATTCATAAATTACTGACAATATGAGTCCTTAAACAATTAATTCATGACAGATATATAGGTAGATAGATAGATAGATAGATAGGTAGATGGATAGATAGATAGATACATAGATAGATAGATAGATAGATAGATAGATAGATAGATAGATAGATAGATAGATAGATAGATAGACACTCAGACAGACAGATAGAAAGACAGACAGCTCTCAATAGTAAGATGTTAAGCCCTGCCTTAAAATTTGGGGCATCAGCCTAAAAGAAATACTGAAATCTGAATTCTACAAAAATATATTCTGCACGTGCATAGACACACAACTGTGCAATCTGGGATTGATTGGCCCTTTACAAAATAGAGCAATACATTTTTGGTTATTTCTTACTAATAAAAACCCATGTTCATACCAATACACATGAATGGTAAACAGTGATCTATCAGGTTTTCCTTCTTCCTGACAAAATAAAAAGCTCAAAAGATCAACACATCACACGAGCAAACATGGGCCATGATTAAAAATTAAAAGAACAATATGTGTATAACTAATAAAAATAAATCAAAGCCTCACAAAACAGTCTAACACCAAAAAGAACGAAAGAAACTTAGTGTAGACTACAAATAGCCTGGAACTACCCACTTATAAAAAATATAATATATAAAAAACAGAGAAAGACAGCAGACCCAAAACTCTTGCTAAAAATGGAGAGAAAAAAATACTAACTCTGCCGCCCGACTAGCAGCCTCTCTGTAGCACCCCTTGCTGTTTCAGGGTCTCTGATTGGCTGAGGCCCACACGCCCCCTGCTCTAACAGGTCCATCTAGGTATATATAAATATATATTTAATGAGAGGGTCCAACACAAAAAAGTGGCCACACCCCCTTAGGGGGCCCAAATGTTTTTTTTACACTAGGGCCCTCCATTAACTAGCTCCGCCACTGGTATGCACCCACTCATTTCCCCTTTTCTCTGCATGTACATTGGTCTCTTGATGTTAGCAAATCACAAACATTTTCGATAACATCATTTTTTACAACATAGCTTCTCATACACACAGTGACACAAACACATATCATGATCACTAGTTTCACACATAAAAATCAAGTACCGTATATAAGTTGAGTTTTTCAGCCCTTTTTTAACGGCTAAAAAGGGCCCCCTCGGCTTATACTCGAGTCACTCCCCCCCCCCCCCCCCCCCCCGTGTCTCTCTAACCCCCCGTGTCTCTCTACACCCCTGTGTCTCTCTAACCCCGTGTCTCTTTCCCCCCTCCTCAACCTCCCTCCTCATCCTCAACCCCCCTCCCCATCCTCAACTCCCTCCTCAACCTCAACCCCCCTCCTCATCCTCAACTCCCCTCCTCAACCTGCCCCCCATCCTCAACCCCCTCCTAAACCCCCCCATGCTCAACCCCCCTCCTCAACCTCCCTCCTCAACCCCCCATCCTCATCCTCAACCCCCCCATCCTCAACCCCCTCCTCAACCACCTCCTCAACCTCCCTCCTCAACCTTAATCCCCCTCCTCAACCTCCCTCCTCATCCTCAACCTCCCTCCTCATCCTCAACCCCCCTCCTCAACCTCAACCCCCAATCCTCATCCCCCACCCCATCCTCAACCCCCCTCCTCATCCTCCCTCCTCAACCCCCCCTCCTCAATCTCTCTCCTCAACCTCCCTCCTGAGGAGGGAGGTTGAGGATGAGGAGGGAGGATGAGGATGAGGAGGGAGGATGAGGAGGGAGGTTGAGGATGAGGAGGGGGTTGAGGTTAAGGAGGGGGTTGAGGATGAGGAGGGGGGTTGAAGAGGGAGGTTGAGGATCAGGAGGGAGGTTGAGGTTGAGGAGGGGGTTGAAGATGAGGAGGGGGTTGAGGATGGAGGGGGTGAGGTTGAGGAGGGGGTTGAGGATGAGGAGGGGGTTAAGGATGAGGAGGGGGGTTGAGGAGGGAGGATGAGGATGAGGAAGGAGGTTGAGGATGAGGAGGGAGGATGAGGAGGGGGGTTGAGAAGGTGGTTGAGGAGGGAGGTTGAGAATGAGGAGGGGGGTTGAGGAGGGTGATAAGGGAGGGGGTAAGAGACACAGGGAAGGGAGAGGGGGAAGAGACACAGGGAAGGGAGAGGGGTGAAGAAACACAGGGGGGGAGAGGGGAGAAGAGACACAGGGGAGAGAGTGGGGGCACAATAAAGGGGCACAGAGGGCACAAGAGGGACACAGGGGGCAGCACATTTCCCACCCTCGGCTTATACTCGAGTCACTCATTTTTCCCAGTATTTTTGTGGTAAAATAGGTGCCTCGGCTTATACTCGGGTCGACTTATACTCGAGTATATACGGTAATTATGAGAGTTAAAGGGCCATTGCATAATGAAAACAGAAATAGTTTGAAAAAGTTGAGTCTAACTAAGAGCATAAGCAATCAGGAAAAATATTCATATAGTTAGTTTTTAATTAGAAAAAAATTAAATTTGATGCCTCTGGTGGGCTATGGGGAAATCCATGATATATAGGTAGAAGTTGTGTGTTAATGAGAGTGGCGTTTACATATCTGGAGATATATGGTTGCATTTCCTGAAGCAAGTAGCCTGCTTCTGGTCCAGTGAATAGAAAGGGTGTGGTATCAATTTCTATAATTAAGAAATGCTTTCTGTTCCCTCCTTTCTCAATCGTACCTCCACTGAAAAAATATGATCCAGCGCTCATAAATTATGTGACAAACACAAAATGGATTTCTATACTCATAAACAGAGACAACAAAAATTCAGATTTTCCCCCCAAAATGTTTATGCCTATGACTTACACATCCTTGAAAAACACGTGTCCTTTTTCTTGAACTGCAGTGGACCTTTAATGATAAAACTGAACACCATTAATAATATAAAGGGTCAGTGAGTGTCTGATCAGCATGTGTCTCACCAGCTGCAGGTCCCTCCTTACAATGCATCATATAGGAATGTTTTTAGTGTACATTTATTTCTGTGTACTATATTTCTGAAGGTGGGCAGTCTACCAGAAACACATCATGATCACTTAGTCCACACACACAGGCGCACACAAAGACAGACACAACACTATAGATACACAAACAAGTGAATAATGAAGGCATTACAAGAAAGCTGGCAGACAAGCCTGCTTTAATTTACAGTGAAGCTGCCCATTATCCAGACTACTGAGAGACAGAGAAGCTTCTTTCTGCGGTGGATATGACATGGAGGAGCAGACCAGGAAGGTGATGACATACAGACACATCATGCTTAATGTCAGTGAGCACAAGGTACTGACCTGACACTGCTCCATGCAGTTCCTGCCGATAATATAACCATAGTGGAGCCATCTTGTATATCACACCCTCCCGTTCATAATATTGGCTCTAGTAATCCAATTTGAATAGTAAAACAGTATATGTAAAACAAATAGTTGCCAAAGCTTGACAATAACTTACAAGGACAATTTGCTTGAGGTAGCACCAGCTTTGCAGAAAACATTATGAGGAATAATATCTCTCTCTCTATATATATATATATATATATATATATATATATATATATATATAAATGTATATATACACACAGTTCCCTACACAATCCCTGTCACTACACATTTATAGAAAGTCTCCTCATACACAATGTACATGAATACTATAGAGATAGTTAGACCTTCTAGCACAAAATGTATTATACATACACAGTAACACACAGACATAGAATTATATTGCATAGTATGTGTATTTATATTCCAATTTACCATTCTCCTGCACTGCAATGTCTAACACTTCCTCTCCCTTTTGTTACTTTAGTTCCAGGCATCAGGGAACTTCAGCATTTAATTTTTTACAGCTATAAATCCATTATTTAAAGGGTTTTACCTAAAAAAAACAGGCACCCCTCACTGGGAGGGTCCCTAGGTGGCTACATAGTTTGTCTAAAGGGTAATGCAAAAAATCGGGTTTTTTGAAGACTCTGTTTATGAGTATAGGAAACCATTATCTGTTTGTTACATCACATTTTGAGCGCTGAATGATGGGGGGTGTGATTGTAGTCTAGAGACATTGTTTGATCATTTAGTAAGATTTACATTGAAAACAACACCCTATCACTGGCCTAGAAGTGTGTAACTTGAATCAAAGGATGGTACCATAGCTCTCCAGAAATGTACAGTAAATGCCCTCTAAAACACAGAACATCCATTGAGGTATCATGGACCTATCCCAGGTCCTGCAGAGGCATCACAATCTATTTTTTTCTACTTAAAATAGCATTTTTGTTCTGACTAATTATGCTCTTAGTTAGACTCAAAATGTTCAAATATAGACATAATATAATGATTAAGGTAAACAATTTAATTGCATTAACTGAAGTATAATTAAAAAGTTCATAATATCATAAAACTATTAAAGACTTGCAGGTGTCATTCATCTGCATGACTAATCTTTCTGTGTGTCTGTCTGTACATCTTTCAGATTGGGTCTCTTTTTAGATATTCTCTTTTTGTCTCTCCTTCCCTCTGCACCCTTGTGCTCTCCCTTATTGAGCCCCTAGTGGTTTACCTCCTTCTCTCTTGTGATCGTGTACGCATGTGCTCGTTTTGGATCTACTCTGCTCAGGACAGAAAGGAGTATTAAATAATTTAAATAAATATAAGGGGCAACTTTGAACAGCATATCCCCCCCACCCCCCACCACCACCACCACCACCACACACACACACACACCTGAAGAACCCAGATTGTTTTTTTTACACTATTTATTTTCATTTCATCAAAATTATGCCCTTCAGTGAGACGCACCCTTTAGGCGAGTGCCTAAGTCGCCTATTGGAAGGTCCAGCCATGCACATATATATGATTTAGCTAACTGTGCTAGAAGATAAATAACTAGACAGTCAGTCTGCAGTCAAGTAGATGATAGCATTCACATAAATAACCGACAACCAGAGAAGAAGAGGGTTACTTGGAAGCCTTCAAGGAAAGCCACACATTAACCATCAGAGGCCTAAAGTAGGAGTAGCCAGTTAATGAATGGGGATCCAAATCAATAATTTTACTATAAATACACAGTGAAGTTTAAAACCCTTTAATATTTTATCAGCAAACTGGATCCTTTCCAAGTTCTCCTTCACAAGGTGAAATTCCTTTCCGTTGCCTTTTTGGCTGCCATTGCTCCATTGTTTAATGTACATGTGGTGGCATGTTGGTCTATGTGATATTCACCTGACATGGAGGCTGGGTCTTGCTGGGCCCCCAGGCCTGAAGCTCCAGCGGCAGACACATGTCACAGAAGTTCCTTGGCAACCCTGTCCCACTCATTATACAGTGCCTTATTTTGTTACATTACAGCCTTAAGTTCAATGTTTTGTTAATCTGAATTGTATGTGATGGATCAGAACACAATATTCTAAGTTGGTGAAGTGAAATGAGAAAAATATATACATAAAACTATTTTTTAGAAATAGAAAACAGAAAATTGGCATGTGCGTATGTATTCACCCCCTTTGTTATGAAGCCCATAAAAAGCTCTGGTGCAAACCATCCCACTTTGAGGAGCTGGAGCAGTTTTGCAAGGAGGGATGGGCAAAAGCTCCAGTGGTAAGATGTGGCAAGCTCATAGAGACTTATCCAAAGCGACTTGAGGCTGTGATTGCTGCAAAAGGTGGCTCTACAAAGTATTGACTTTAGGGGGGTGAATAGTTATGCACATTGACTTTTTCTATTATTTTGTCCTATTTGTTGTTTACTTCACAATAAAAAAAAAAAAAAAAAACATCTTCAAAGTTGTGGGCATGTTCTGTAAATTAAATGATGCAAATCCTAAAACAATCCATGTTAATTCCAGGTTGTGAGGCAACAAAACACGAAAAATGACAAAAGGGGTGAATACTTTTGCAAGGCACTGTAGGTCACAGTCACGTTCTTGTCCTCCTTTGCCATCATCCTCCTCACCTTGGCCCTGATGTCGTCAAACCGGTGCTTGACAGACCTCACATCCCTTGGAGCTGTGCGAACTGCTGTAACCTCCTTCCATGCATGAGCCCTGGCCTAAATTCCCTCCCCCCTGCAAGAATCACGGAGCGGCCACGGATAGCACCAGGGAGGACCACATTCCCCTGGTGCATGTAATTGTGCTTGCCTTTAGCCTCTTGCCCTCCTGACTGTGGACAGGGATCCTTAACTCACTGACCTGTCCCTGAGGCCTGTCCCTAGCCTGAACTACCACCCCCCTGGGATCAGGCCCCTTCCCCTCTGTCCCTCTCCTAGATGTTCCTGCTGCTCGGGCCACCCTGCCACTACCCACCTCTTCCTCTATACTCCTCCTCCTGCTCCTCTTCCTGATCCTCCTGCTCCTCCTCCATCACCTCCTCCTCCAACTCCTCAACCTCCTCCTCATCTCCTCTACTATTCCTCATCTCCTCTCCACCACTACTCCCCAGGACCACCTCTCTCTCCTCTTTGCCTCTCCTCTTCTCCTCCCCACCTCTCCACTCCTCTCCTCTTTCCTCCCTCCTATCAATCACAAAAATAATGTAAAGATAAATGAAAATAAGTGTTACTGGAAATATATGATGGAAATAAAAATGTGTATTACAGTATGTGTATTACAGTGTATTACAATATGTGTTATCAATAACTGTGGTTGTGGGGGTGGGATGGGGGAACTGTGTCAGGAGTGATCTATCTCTATATGTCTCTATGTGTGTTGTTTAAATTATGTGTATTGCAATTATGTGTAATATGTAAATATGTGTAATCAAGGATTAAGTGTAAAATAGTATATATAATAGTATAAGATAAATCAACAAAACTGCAAATTACTGCCCTCAAAATACTCCTGCTCTCTCTCAAAAAGCTCCAACTCCGGGACCTGCGTGCTACTTTGTCAGAAAATATAACACAGTCAACGCATGGGCGGGTAGTATGCATATTTATAATCTCCCTCTGTCAATCATCTACGGCTAGACTGCTTTCTATTGGTAGAGTAGCCTGTGTCGCACTACGTTATACCACAATTGGATAGTAACGGGCGATCGCATCTCGGACAGCCAGTTAAGAGCTTAAGTGCGCTTAAAGGGTTTTCGGGCTTGCAGGTGTGTCGTTGCCGCTACGGGCTTGGAATTTAAAGGGGCTGCTGGTCAGGTGATCTTTTTTTGCCAAGTGGTTTACAATTGTCAAGAGGACAAACCTTGAGGTAAGATGGAAAAAGATTTAATGCTAAAGAAAGAAATGCGATCAGGGAAGTCAGATTGTTGAACTTACTACCAAAGGATGTTGTGACAGTAAATTAGGTATTACTTTAAAAAAAGGGCTGATACATTTTAGAATTAAAAGGGCATATAGGGTTATGTTGGATAGCAAGAATAGGAGGGGCATTTGATCCAGGGAAAAACCTGATTACTAGTATTTGGGAAGGATATTTTTTCCCCTTATGAGACAATTAGCAATGTTTCTCTCATTCAATTGAAGGAACATGGAAGGTGCCCTGTTTTTAATATAATATTTAAACATGATTTTATTAACAAGTACTAAAAAGCTCTGTTTTTTCTCCCTGAAATCTTCTAAACAATTCATGCAAAGGTCCACTCCTATAGCTCATGAACACATTGTCTCTGTAGTATGATTTGTGCTAAATAACAGCCTGTCTAAGCAGGGTGTGGACTGTTGCAGATACTGTTTAGAAGTTTACAGTGAGTAAAATTAGGGCTTTTAAACACTTAAAAGTAAACTGTAAATTAACACTTAGGTATTTTATTTTAACAATAAATCCATGTCCATTTAACAATTCACATATCACAAGGACAAGAGTTGATCTAAAAATATTGAATTAATAGCCTATTTTTAACCTCAATTATAATGTTACTATGGTACAATGAAAATGTAAGAAGAATGTATATAAATTGATTTCAATGCCATCTCTTTTTCTATTCTTTTGTTCTTTGAGCTTTGTTACATACACAGCCTCATACATTTAGACAACAGGAAGAATCCACGTATATTAAACAGGTCTATTTACCTGCAAATTGCACTTTGCAAAAATATATCTATTTCTGCATCATCAGAATTTCTGCTGATTTTTCCCATTTCTAGGGAATACAGTATTATTGCTGGCAAGAGATTCACACATTTATTTATATACTGTGAATAATTATAAAGAACTGCAGAAAACTTCACATGGCTGTACAAATTGCAGAATTATTTTTTCTGCCATCAGAGAGTATTCCCTCTGTGTGTTTGTTGCCTTCTGTTTAATTCTGTGGATTCTGAAAATAATTACAAATTTCTCAGTATGGGCAGTTTTATCCCAAGTTCTCTGTATTGTTCTGATGAGAAAGGCAAATACTTTTGTAATATAAAAATGTACATTGGACACGCTTTTCACTGCACAATTTTTTCACATTAAATACCTATAAGATAGTAATTCTACAATATAATCACCTACTGTCACCTGTATAATGTCCCCAATTCTCAGCCAATTACCCCTAACCTTTTTCCTTCTTGAAAACATTTGGCTTTTGCCATTAGGGTTATTTATGACCCAAGGCTGTGTCAGTGTATAACGGTCAAAAAAGTTTCCGCAAGGAAAGCTAATCTAGACAGCCACTACTAGACAGGACTACAGTAACCCTATATTTATAATATGCTCATTCAAGATAAAACTAAACTAATGGGCAACATGATTTTATTACAAAAAGTTCCCCCTATTGTATGTAAATAAGCTGTATTGGTAGCAGCCATATCTGGCTTCATTTCTACTTTTATACAAGTGACAGTGGACCTTCCTTGAATACAAAGATTAAACAGTTTCTACTGATATTTAAAAATTCCATTCCATTTTATTAGTATCAATGGAAATCTCTGCAGTCAGTCTACAAGACCAATTTTTGAAAAGAGGTAAACAAAATAAAGGCAATGGAGAAAAATAATCACATATATAGTTGTGAGCATACGAGTTGTTGCTCACGCTTGCGTAGCGAGGGCTGCGGGCGAGGGCCTCAGTTGCTGGCATGGAGCGCCGAAGGCGCTCCTTGCCAGCAACTGCGACCCTCGCAAAATTTACGATCAAACGCAAATAACCACACAACAACCGCGACCACGCAAACAACACGACACACCAACTACGACCCTCGCAAACTTTACCTCGGAACGCAAACTACATACGAGACACGTTACCACACATTACGACCTCCCAAAAATCGGACGCAACTCGCGAACATTACAAAATCCAAAACATAATCAATACACACACCACATACATAAAAAGCTTACCTACAGCAAGAGGAAGCATCCTGGACCTCAAAAAAGCAACTTACACCTTCATTTCACTCAAAATAAAAGAGTTTAGACACTAAAAAATTCTCTAAGCAACAGAAAAAATGGCCGCCAAAAAAAACGAAAACGAGGCTACAGCACTCTAAACACGCAAAACACCACAAGAAACTCGCAAAACACCACAAGAAACTAGCAAAACACCACAAAAGACCTACGGATATTCCGCTAAGACGCATACCACACATTACCCGCCATTTTACGCCAATGCGGAAATACACGACTACGCTAACAGTTTGGTCTTGCGCACGCACACTATTACACATTCATCACGCTTACACAGCAGCTCCACACCACTAATGCTGCAGCAACATCAAAACAGATTGCCAGCTCTTCAACACAATGCTTCAAAATAGGTAAAGTATATTCATTTATTAATGTATTACATATTTCATTATTACACACCAAACAGCATTAGCTACCTTACAATTTCATTGCCATCATTTTTTGACGAGCGATTTGCTAGTGTAAAATAAAGACTGTATTTTTTTACTTTCAAATTGTTTGGGGGGCCTCCAGGCGTGGACTCCTTTCACACGACTCTTAGGAAGTACAGATGCACCTCACTGACGAGGCCCATAGAGGCCGAAACATACTAATGGGATGTGCTGATTCTCCTGTTCAGATTTAGCTGGTACTTCGGGGCTGGATCACTTATTTGAGTGAGACCAGACTGAGATATACTACAGAAAAGAGGCCACTCTCTGAGTAGGTAACCAGACCTATAGAACAAACCTATTTAGATCTAACACCACTATGGTTACCATGCCACTACAGTGTATTTATCCATACCATTTGAATTACTGCTACACATACTTGTAGCCCACATAACCAAATAAATTATCTAGTTTTAGGCAAATGCTTTCTCATAATGAACAGTTGCTTTGTGACCCTGTGGATCCACTATACATATGTTACTCATTTATCTATATTTGAACCTCTGTGGCAAAAGCTTAGTATACCCCGCTACCCAGCCTTGAGTTAAATGCTAACAATAATTGCACTGAATAGGTTTCTATAATGCATTTAATTGACTCCCACTTAACTGGTGCAGAATGGTTAGTTCAATTATGGTCTGCAATTAACAAAATGTTTGAGGTTTCATGCCGCAATTGATAAAAGAATCTATGAAAATTTAAAATAAATTAATCCTGCTAAGACAAGGTAATGTTTTTAAGCTTATTCAGTAGAAAATCAAAAACATCAAAATTAATTAAAAAAAATCTAAGTTAGTAGATTAGGGCTATTTTGTTTAAAATATTTAGTTTGGTAAGTTGAATAAAAAAGTGATATAATATTTATTATTATTCATAATTGTATGCCTATTATATGGCAATGAGGGATATTCAATTTTTATGTCTATATAATTTATTTATGAAGCATCAACAACTTATTCCACTTTTGAAGATTTTTTTATACCCAAAATAGAAACTGGCAAACTGCTCTTAATAGTTTACAACCTAACAGCCTTATTAAATTACAATTCTGTAAATTTAAAAGGGCTCTATTTAAGCTCACAGCATAGTTTTTTTACAGAAGTTTTTAGTTAGTGAAGACCTTGCTTTTGGATAGAAGTTAACTAACTAAAAACTTCTGTAAATAAAATATGCTGTGTGCTTAAATAATGCCCTTTTAAATTTACTGAATCTCAATTTAATAAGGCTGTAAATTATTGAGAATCAAAAGGGCAAAAGAGCGATAGAAGCAATCCACCGTACAGTAGTACAGTAAATAAATAGTACATCTGTGTTCACATTTGAATGTTTAAAGCAAGTTAAAAAATCTGCTTCCAGCTCAGAGTTCCAAGAAAAACAGTTATTACACTGCATTCTGGGAAGTTAAGCTGGGACATGCAAACGTGCCCACAAATAGAATATAGAAAAATAATGATCTATATAGGTAGTATCCTCAGTGCTTTACACCCCTTCATATATCAAAAAAGATTATTTAAAAAGAAAAAAACTTTATTGGATACTATTGATCCGGAAACTACGCCGATTAAAATGTATAAATAGGATACATAGATACTCTAATCATATGAGGTATGAGTAATAAGATATATAGTGATATTCTGTATTCATACCATAAACTGTGCTGCAAGATCCTCATAAATCAGGATATACTGGTACTCCTGTTGATACAGGATATACTGATAATCATAGGATAGTGCAGCAATATATAAAAAAGGTGGTATCTATATATATATATATATAAAAACTGATATACATAAAAATGAAATCTGATACCTGGGAAAATACTTAAATAAACTGGAAGTAAATACAAGCATAAATCAAAGGCTCTGCAGGTTCACTGTAATATGGAGTATTGCAAGAGGACAATGGTACTATTGGATATGAGCTAAACAACACACATATACCGGTAGCAATATACTTGCTGTTCAGTAGTTAGAGCTCTCCAATATAGTTCTCCATAGACTCTCTATTAGCTATGAGTAAGCAAAGGTGTTGAATATAACAATACATAAATAAAGAGATAGTAGAGCCCATATAATTTGTACAAAAGGAAAAAATACACTCCAAAGAGTGTTTGTACTTAACTTCCAGCGTTTCCAGGTTCAGAAGGTTGCAAAAAATGATGCCAACGGGCCGTTTCGTCCCTCCACGGGGACTTTTTCAAAGGCCCACAAATGCCTCGCGCTTCAATCCATAGCCATTATTAAACATGGCATCCTTTAAGCTTATGCATGCTGTATTACACAGCTTTAATGCAAAGCCAAGTTTGGGTTAAACACAGGCTGAGTATCCAATCCATGTACAGCTGTTTCAAGCTTACTGGCTATCATCAGCATGGAGCAGGATCTCAGCCTGTGTTGTGGACTTTATGAGTAGGTAGTTCACCACAACAATCATTTATAATATGGTGGGCAAAAGAGCGATAGAAGCCCTCCACCGTACAGTAGTACAGTACATAAATAGTACATCTGTGTTCACATTTGAATGTCTAAAACAAGTTAAAAAAACTGCTTCCAGATCAGAATTCCGAGAAAATCAGTTATTACACTGCATTCTGGGAAGTTGAGCTGGGACATGCAAATGTGCCCACAAATTATATATATATATATATATATATATATATATATATATATATATATATATATCATTCTATCTGCAATATATTTCTGAATTTAGTAAATAACGTATTATCTCCTCTCCATAAGCTTTAACATACATGCACATTCATCTTAAGCTAGGCCCAAAAGCTGTGTGTTATAATGGCAAGCATATTCTAAAAATGAGCCATATTTAAAATGGTTTTGGATTAAAGAGTGAAAATGCATAATTTGCTCATTTACATGTACCCATCCAGAAGAGTGCCATGCAACCACTGTATTTCTGAGTGGGAAATATGTTTCTGAGTAGGAAATAAGTTTAATTAACTAATTTGTTAGAATGGAAATGTACATGCAAATACACTATTTATTTCCTATATATTTATTTGCTATATATATATATATATATATATATATATATATATATATATATATATATATATTTAAGTTAACATCTATTTATTTTCCTGACCCCACAGAACTCTCAAAACCAAGCTGCATATGGTGGTAATTGTGTATATTGCATACAGTATGTGTCTTCCACATTTTTAGTGTATTATTTCTTACTTAGAGATGAGTGAATTATTCACAGTGTTTCACAGTATATTTGGCACATTTCTCTGCAGTGAATAATTTGATACACACTTGCAATGGATTTAGTAGGATGAGCAAGGATAAAGAAAGCCATGGCAATTTATTAACCATTAAAAAGTATTACAATCCCATATGTACTTTTACTAAGTTATAATATTTGATTCAATGGTTGTTAATATATTGCTATGGAAATCACAGTGAAGTCATAGAAAAGGTGGACAGGATATGAGAATGCTAGCTTTTGATTATGTTTCTCCATATAATGAGTTACAAATATGATACAAAGATGTAACTTCATAAAAATGTGAATCTTTTAAAGACATATTTAAATTTCCTGGATTATGAATGCATCTGATGGAGGAGAATCAGTAGTGTATGCAAAAAAAATAATTTTTGCAGAAAAAATACCAAAATAAACATTATTAAACTTACCCTAAAGTTTGCTAAACCTCTTTAGTTTTCTAGCAGTTGATTTTGAGAGTTAACATCCCTGAAAATCCCTGCTAAAAATAGAATAAAATTCATAATTCGCTTTGGCCAATCACAGGCAGCCATTACATTGTTGAGTCTGTGATGACAGTTTGTGCAGCAAAGCATCATGTAATGTGTAGTCTTATTTTTGTCCTCCCCAAGGAAGCAGGAAAGAGTCAGACATTGCTGTGTGGATCTCTGCATTGTGTTGCTGTTTGCTTGAAGGTTAGTATAGGGTTAAAAACTATACCCAACTGAAGTGTTTCTATTGGCAGGTTCACTATGCCTATATAAGCAGCTCTGGGAGTGTAGAAAACAACTTATTTTTTTTAAATAAAGTAAATCTGTATTTGTATAGAATGACTCAATTTAAGGTGTACCTTTAACATGTGCTTCCCTCTCCTACCAGTCACAATTTCCAAACACAGTACAAATGTGGAGTATCAAAATAGTTTATTTTTGTAATTAGTGATATATCACCTACAGTACATGCATGCATGCTCCACTTTTCCTTTTCGACAAGCTATTTTGAATTGTATATAGTCAATCAGGGCCGATACATTATATAGTGCATTGCAGACAAGAAGTCAGTCAGGTTAGGAGTTGTAAATCTACCAATAAAAACATACATTTATTGTAGCTGGTCATTTTTGCAGCTTCACACTAATATTTTTGAGACGTTCAACCCATGGCTTTCTGTCTGTGTTCTGCTAATAACTTTGACATTACCAGATTCATTGGAGAACAGCTTCACATTAGTACCAATGGTTCAATGACTTTAGTATTAAATATCCATTGTTCGCTAGACCCTAAAAGTCTATACCTAAACTTACAATCTTTATTGATCAAATTATTGAACTGCATTGAATTTCAATGAATTGCTGCTTGTTGCTTTCTTAATGTATTACTATAGTATATTTACAAGTAAAGCTCATATGTTTGCTTGCCTGGCATAGACTATTAAAAATAGTATGCAGCTGAAAATAATTAAATGTTAAAATGTTTCTGATATCATCAGCTCTGTACTCACTGCCTATACAGAGGTAACAGCTCTATTGTAACATGCTTGCAGCTGCTCCATTGGCCCTGCCCAGAGACAGTGCATGAGTCATGTCATCATTGCCCCCCACACCTTTTTTTTACTGAGCATGCTCAGTCCAAAGCAGAGCCAACACAGGTCAGATTTTATTTTTACTCCAGCAAATAAGAAGAGCTGACCATGCCTCAATGACATGGATACGAGGAGATACACATCTCTGCTTGAGGAGAAATTACACAGTTTAAACATATTTATTTTGAACTGCGTACTATTGTAATAGACTTTGCTTAGCAAACCAACATATGAGCCTTACTTGTAAATGCAGTATAGTAGTCATTTGATACTTAGAAGGCTAGGATGCATCAAAATATAGCACCACACCCCCTTTGGAAGTAATGCAAAGATTAATGTATCCTGTCCATTGTTCTTTTGAAATCTCACAAGACTTTGAACATGGTAGTCTGGTATATAACATCACAGTGTATGGCTAAAGCACTTAATACAATCTTTGTTATTATAATAGAACACTATTTAGCTGTATTCTGCTTCAAATATTCAATATTCAAAAATGAAAATGCTAATATTAAAAATACAAAAAAATATTGCGTATTTAAAAAATTATTTAATTTTTTATAAAAATTTTAACTCATTTTTATATGTCTATTGACACAGACATTTCACAAAGAATGGAGCCTCTTTGATGTAAAGGATTGTAGGATTGTGCTCAACAAGCAGAAGTGGGTTCGACTTTTACAGCGCAGGTTTATTAGATACATACAGTGTACTGTGTCCAATACAAAAAGGTATCCCTTTATATTGCAATACTCTGATTATTTATCTCAAATCAATGGAAAGAATTCTAAGTAGAACAATTCACTTGCATGTATTTAGCTGAATGCAAAATTGACAAACTGGTAAAATGTTGAGAAATGAATCAATGCCAATTAATCAACACATAATTTGTTAATTTTCCCTCATCACACATTTTACAGTCAGTCATAGCTCATTAATGTAGCCTCATTTCAATAGTTTGAATGAATTTCATTAGCAAAACCACTCAACGCATATTTATTCAATGGATCCATTACAGCTACAATACCATTGCGGCAATGTCGGTGTCTAAATCTTCGCACTGCAGGTGAAACATATTGGAATCAGTTTCAAACAGTAAAAAAGGACACATATGTCAATAACAATGAAAAGAATGCTGCTGGCAGTTGCCCAATGTAATAGTCCTGTGGGAATTCTGACATTTTTACATCAATGTGTGTTCTCTACATCTATGCTATGCGTTATTTAAAGGGATACTTCATTGTTGGGCCAGGGTGATCTACTGCCAATAAGAGTTTCAAACAGTCATATATGATTGACCAAAATATTATTTGGCAACAAGATAAATTAAAACATAAGAAGGAGGTTGTTTTCTACTGTAATTTTGTTTCTATTTTTAGATTATAGAATGTAAAGTAACACAATTACCATATAACATAAGATTTTTGAGCTCTATTATTTAAAATATCTATTTCTTATGTTTAGGTAAAAAAATTAGAAGGGTTGCTGAGGTAACGACAAACTCAGTTCTAACATATGTTCTAACAAATGCCTCGCTCTTCAATCCATAAACCAACAAAGCCATGTTTAAAATGGTTTATGGATTGAAAAGCGAGACATTTGTGGGCACATTTGCATGCCCCTGCTCAACTTCCCAGAATGCAGTGAAATAACTGTTTTTCTCGGAATTCTGAGCTGGAAGCAGGTTTTTTTAACTTGCTTTAAACATATGTACTTTGTATTTACTATATATATATATATATATATATATATATATGTGTGTGTATTTATTTATGTACAAATATATATATATATATATATATATGTATATATATATATATACACACACATATATGATAATCCTTTAATGGATGCCCTTGTAGTATCCGTTTCTTAGTCCAGCACTGATACAAATGGCAATATTGACAAATGCTGCTTTTTTCAAAAAAAGGGATAAGTACACAATAAATAGCCCACTGGGACATTTTAGTATTGACTTTTTCAGTTGTCTTGAGGAAGGCCAAGATAATGCCATAATATTAATTTCTTTGGACTGAGTTGAGCGCATTCTTTTATTGAACACCACATGTCCATTATCTGGACCGAGCATGGGGACATTCTGTACCTTCCGTACTTAACTAAAAAACTAACATTTTATCAAACATTGGTTAAATAAAATGTATTACATACAGGGGTATGTTTAGGATTTATACAACTCAGTTACTACTTCTTCTTTCCTCTTGCTCTATCACAGTCAGAAGCTTACCACACACCTATATAAAAACTACTAGATAAAAATAATAAGTGTAAATGTCTATGTGCTTATATGTCACAATGTGCCAGGTGCCAAAATATTCCCTGCTTATGGGTAGTTCTTTGAATGTTCCTTGGCATTGCATCGGCAATCTCAGGCAGTGAGAATGTGCTGCCCTAGGCCTGCACCTTGTGGGCCTAGGCTGATACACACACATGTATATATACTTTCCTGTTCCTGTACTCATAATATATATATATATATATATATATATATATATATATATATATATATATATATATAAAAATATAAATAAATATAAATAAATATATATATATATAGTGTGCCATTTATGCTGTGCTGTATACTGTACATAATATAAATAATATTTGTTAAAGATGAAGACACATTATTTTTCGTTTATTCACAATGCACTGGAATATCAGCAACATATCCCTTTCAAATACAGATGCCATACTGTAAATTTATATTTTTATGCTTCCATCATGGCAGTTATAAAAATAAACCTATAAAAAATAAAGACCAAGGTAACTAGCTTGTTAGGACAGAAGTTTATGGTGTTTCAGAGATGGAGGTGCTGTAGGTGAACGGCAAAAAAATCATTCTCATATAATTCATCAAAGGAAAGAAGCCCACAAAAAATGGAGAAAAAAAAAAGGAAATGGGAGGACTTTTGTTTTTTAACAAGGGCCATAGTGAATAACCCACGACAAGCCTGTGAGGTTAGCAGCCCTCTCCATTGGAGCTCATGCATCTTGCAAAGACTTCCTAATATGAGGGGATCCCAGTAAAGAAAAGACTGAAGAAAACTACAGCTACTAACAGATGTAAGTGTGACACATGAAAGCATTTATAGCTTTTCATGCATGTGTATTAAACCAAAGTGGAAAAGAACTGATCATTGAAAATGCATTAATTGACAGTGGTTTTCCTCAAAGTGCCTTTTTTATATATACTATGGGATGCAAGCAAAAGATTACAGCTGAAAAAATCATCATACTTGAGGTAGGCTTGCAGAGCCTTTTCTTATGTTCTGTGTGAAGTTGTCTTGAACTGAAACCTCTGCTCCTTAAGGATTAACGGATTGAAAAGCAAAGGATGAAGCTGCTGTAATTTAAACCTAGTGATTCTCTGGCACAAAGGTGCAAAAAACGGACTAAGTAAATCTGCTTCTTTACTAGTTCAGTTAAGAAATAATTTTACCTTTTGAAAGTTTTGTATTATTAACATTCCAAAGGTGTCATTATCTAGAGCAATTTCTCTCTCTGTTGGCTTTTAACATGAGATCAGAGCAGTGAGAGCAGCAAGACACTGAATAGGTGGACATGGTTTAAAATTGCAGTTTACTACATCTCAGAAAAATTTCAGCTATGCAATGAACAGATAAATCAAAGATACATTTCTGGCAGAGCAATGTCACAAGGGTGAATGTTCTTGTTTACCAACCTATCATTTTCATAGACTCATTTCCAGATTTAATTAAAGCAGCTTTTGTTTAACTATAGGTGCAACTTTACACTGCGGTATATATATTGCAAAGACCTTGATAACAGCCAAGAAGATATATGAAGCTTAAGGGGCAACTCAAGTCATTTAAACTGCTCTGCCTCATCATATAAAGCCATCAAAATCAAGTAGAAATGTGTTTAAAAAAAATAAACCTTTGTGCTTGACACTCTTTTCACTGCCCACAGCTGCCACTTCATTTTGCAAGCAGTTACCTTTCCCCTGTGATCAGCGGTATAAGCAATACAATTGACCTAGAGAATTTCTTTGAATCTGAAACTGAAGTTTTCTGGTTGAATAGAAAGCAGCTTTTGTTTCAGATAATAGTACTGAATTCGGGTGCCATTGCTAAGTGGCAATTGATCCCCTTTGACTAAGTGCATTTCATAGAGTTTCAAATTATTGTAAGTTGTGGCATGATAAGCTTCAATGAGAAAGCAACTAGAGGTTATGTGGCAATAGTGGAGAGTGGGGAGAAAATGAAAGAGTTAATAGAGAGGAGTAGAGTAGAGAAGAAAGGAAAAGGAATGAAAGAGAATAAAGAGTCAATCCTGAGATAATAAATGAAAAATAGCGTGACTAAAAAATAAATAGAAATACTGAGTGAAAGGATGAAGTGGAAACTAAAGCAATGAAAACATGAAGGAGAAATGTATAATGAGGGTTATTTAAGTGCAATAGAAGGAAAAAGTGAGAAGGGAATGGGTCAATTTAGGAAGAGGTAAAATAGAATGGGAGAGAAAGGGGGATAGAATAAGCAAGGACAAAGTAGAAGGGTGGACTGGTAGTGAAGGCAAAGGATAATCTGCACGTTATAACTATTTTAGCTCACCAAAATGTCCTAAATGATAGTAAATGGCATCAGCTCTGCCCAAACAGGTGACTTTAGTTTTGGGGGCTTAGGTGGCTTGCTATGTTGGGCAGTTGTGGGGTAGAGTGCTTGTACATCATGGAGCAATGAGTTAGTACAGGGTTGCCCAATCATAGTCCATAAGTACCAGATCATGTTACAGTTTTAGCATAATCCTGTATTAGTACACATAAGTAAATAAAACTGATTTATCCACTTCTGCGCTAAAAAGCAAGATTTCTTGAAAATGTGTCATGGATTCTACCCCAAGGACTAGAAAAGGCTGTATTTGAAAACAAAGAAATAAACCCCAAGCAAGTATGTGGTTACAGACACTAAATGATAAACTAAAACTACTGTAATAGAGATGTTTCAAACAAAAAATCTAAATATGTAAGAAGTTTACATAATGTCATTCTAATTTATGATGAATTTGCATACTGTATATATATATATAGAGAGAGAGAGAGAGAGTCAGACAGATAGATAGATAGACAGACAGATATACAGATACATAGACAGACAGACAGACAGACAGACAGATAGATAGATAGATAGACAGACACATAGATAGATAGATAGATAGATAGACAGACAGATACATAGATAGATAGATAGATAGATAGATAGATACATACATACATACATACATACATGCATATATATATAGATAGAGGTATAGTTCACATTCACCCATTCATGTTGTTTAAAAATATTTTGAGGAACTTTTTAGGTGTATTTTGTTATTAGTATTGCCAGTTTTCAGTGTGATTTGGCTCTATTCTTCTCTTGTTCTTTATAATAAGCTTTCTGTACTGGTGAGCAGTGATTTTATTGTTGTGTAAATGTTATCAATGTTACCCTCACTTTTTTAATGACAACCTTAATGTGGTTTTGCTTCAGTGCAAGCATAGGACCTGTTTTTTTAGAGCTGTATGTTGTTCTGTCCCAGGTTGCTAATCTTTTCGCATAATGACCCCAGAACACAGCATGTTCTGTTTTCATGCTGCTTACCTCGCTTTCCTGATTTCCCTTCAACCAGAACATTTTCTTTCCTACAAATGCATCCAGCGTTGTATTTTTTTCTTTTATTATTATTTATAAGAGGAATATTGGTGTTTTGTAAGCTCTTAAAGTACAAAACCCTTATAGCAACAATCTCTGATATAAAAAGTTAGACGAAGATGACTAAGTGGATATGAGGAAACAAAACAAGATTGTCCGTAGATGGATATTTTATTCCAAACTAGTTTCACCGCTCACTGAAAGCACTCAGAAGAAATCCAAGTAAACAACACAATATTGCTATATCATAATAGGGGCTCGGTGACCAAGGTATAAAGTGATGATGTTTACTGTGGTAATTTTTGTTTTGTCTCCATAGTGGTTAAGGTCAAAGGTGTTTTGAACCTTCTGCCTCTGGTAGAGGATGTTATGCCAAGAGGCCCTGGGTTTCGGATGGAAAGTGCTTTGGATATGGACAAAATAGCAGAATCTCATGTCTGCAAGTTGTTAATTTCTACTACTTAGTCATGGAGGGCTAGCTGATAAATCATTTAAAGATGGATTTCACTTTGACTTTTTACTCTAATATATATTTACACTGATTGTGAAGTACACCAAAAGTAAGCTGTTACCTATCTGATGTTACCTATATGATATGAAATTCTGTGATGTAGCTGATATTCAAATAAATAAGAAGAGTCGGAATTGAAGGTTGCATTCTGGTGCCTTAATGACACTCACAGGACCAGGAGTCATATGTTTATAATAAAAAACAAAAACACTGTCTCTATTGTATTAACTTTTGCAATACTTCATTCAGACATTGTTTTTTCCTAAACTGATTAGTCACCAGGGAGGAATCTTGGATGCAGATGAGATCACTATTCAGCTACAATATGGTGTACTTCACAATAGAAATCAATGAAAGTGCAAAATACAATAGGATCACCCTCCCTAGTGTCTAATCTGGTTACAAAATATCAATCTCTGTCCCCAGTAAAACAAAATTAAATATACAGTGCCTTGCAAAAGTATTCACCAATCCTTGGCATTTTTCGTGTTTTGTTTCCTCACAACCTGGAATTAACATGGTGTAATGATATAGGAATCACAAGGTTTTGGAGACCAGTAGCCTAGGTCAGCAATAATCCAATTCAGCAAGTTGTATGTGAAACAGGAACAAGCTTTATTGAAGGGAACAGGAACCACAATAATCTGTCAAGGTACATTGACAGGAAGTGCCTTATATAGGCCAAGGACCAGACATCTGACCAGGCACAGCTGAAGAGACTTAGGCACTGATACTATTGCTAGCAGAGGCAAGGTTATCAGATCTCAATGAAATTCACAAAGGCAGGCTGGCGCAGTGGTAGGGAAGAGGTTCAGCAGCCTGGGGACCAGGGTTCAAAACCCAGCAGAGTCAATTCCTTACACATGGATTGCTTGAGGACTTGCTTCATTTAATTTACAGAACATGCCAACAACTTTGAAGATGTTTTTTTTTTATTGTAAAGCAGACAACAAATAGGACAAAATAACAGAAAAAGTCAATGTGTATAACTATTCACCCCCCTAAAGTCAATACTTTGTAGAGCCACCTTTTGCAGCAATCACAGCTTCTAGTCGCTTTGGATAAGTCTCTATGAGCTTGCCACATCTTACCACTGGGATTTTTGCCCATTCCTCCTTGCAAAACTGCTCCAGCTTCTTCAAGTTGGATGGTTTGCGCTTGTGAACAGCAATCTTTAAGTCTGACAACATATTATCTATTGGATTGAGGTCTGGGCTTTGACTAGGCCATGCCAACACATTTACATGTTTCCCCTTAAACCACTCAAGTGTTGCTTTAGCAGTGTGTTTGGGGTCATTGTCCTGCTGGAAGGTGAACCTCCGTCCTAGCCTCAAATCACGCACAGAGTGGTACAGGTTTTGCTCAAGAATATCCCTGTATTTAGCACCATCCATCTTTCCCTCAACTCTGACCAGTTTCCCAGTCCTGGCTGCTGAAAAACACCCCACAGCATGATGCTGCCACCACCAAGTTTCACTGTGGGGATGGTGTTCTTTGGGTGATGTGATGTGTTGGGTTTGCGTCAGACATAGCGTTTTCTTTGATGGCTGAAAAGTTCAATTTTAGTCTCATCAGACCAGAGCATCCTTCTCCATACATTTTGGGAGTAATGTCTATCTTCTTACCCAACTCTATGGTTACATTAGGTCATGGTGCTGCCTCTATGATCAATGCCCTCCTTGCGCAGTCCATGAGTTTTGATGGGCGGCCGTCTCTTGGCAGATTTGCTGTTGTGCCATGTTCTTTCCATTTGGTTATGATAGATTTGATGGTGCTCCTGGAATCATCAAAGATTTGGATATATTTTTATAACCTAACCCTGACTTGTACTTGTCAACAACATTGTCACTTACTTGTTTGGAGAGATCCTTGGTCTTCCTGGCAGTGTTTGGTTAGTGGTGCCTCTTGCTTAGGTGTTGCAGCCTCTTGGGCCTTTCAAAAAAGGAGTTTATATATGTAATGGCAGATCATGTGGCCCATCGTTTACACACAAGTGGACATCATTTCACTAATTATGTGACTTCTGAAGGAAATTGGATGCACCAGAGCTTGGTATGGGCTTCATAACAAAGTGAATAGATATGCACATGCCAATTTTCTGTTTTCTATTTCTAAAAAATAGTTTTATGGATATATTTGTCCCATTTCACTTTACCAACTTAGACTATTGTTATCTGATCCATCACATAACATTCAGATTAACCAAACATTGAACTTAAGGCTGTAATGTAACAACATAGGTAAAAAGTCAAGGGGGTGAATACTTTTGGAAGGCATTGTAACTGTAAAAAACATAATGTTTTAAATTCCAAAACAATTTTACCCACTGTCATTCTCAAACGAGCATTCTGTAAAAATAATGCTTCAATGGTCTTTTAAGTGTGTATAGAGGTGCAAAAGTGTGTTTGTATTTATAGAGTATACCTTTTTTGATGTTTAATTGCTGTCATCAATCTTTTTCACCATTTTTATGTCTGCTATTTCTAGAAGTGGGAGAACACTTTGAATGCAGAGATGGACTGAGCTCATTGTATTGAGATATGTCAATCCGTAGTACCAATGCTTTCAACAAGACCAATCGAAATCTTAATAAACTACAAGCCCTTTTCCTGCTAAGAAAGCAACTAAACATGCAAAACAATGGTGCCTACCAATGTAGGATATAATTGCCTAAAATTCTTATTACATTAAATTTTCACTTAAAAAAAAAAAAAAAAACATGTAGGGTATTATCAGCTCATATTCTTAGATACCACAGTGTCCCTTTAATAAGTATTTAATAAATATGTATTCATGACTAACAATACAGAAAAATAAAGTATTTAAAAAAAAAAAGCTCAATATTTATAATAACCTTATTAGTTAATATGCTGCTGTGGAATAAAACTACAGATTGGTGGATTGCTCCTGGAACAAATCATTTTGGCTGGAGCATGTGATCCCGTTTAGAGAACCAATTGAAAAATTCTTCATAGATGAGTTACAGAACCTTTTAAACCACACATTGAAACTGAAAACAGAAACAGAAATAAATGAATACATATTTGCTCTACTGCTTCTATATAGTACAACCCCAAATGCAGAGTAAAACATTATATTTTACTTCGCTATACACATCCTCTTTGTTTTCCCTAAGGAAGGCTCAGCAACCTATGCCTCTAGAGCCAATTGTGGCTCAGTTCACACCAACAAGTGGCATTTCTATAAAGCCTAAACTCATCACCATGAATTTAAATCATTGTTATCCATGAATTCAAGTGAGTGATGGTTTACATTTGCATCTTTGATTAATAAAAGACAAAATATACAAGACCCATATAATTCTGAGCAGGTCAGTATGCTGTTTTTTACATGAGTAAGTTATTCAGAAATTCTTATACACTGGCTCTCTTTTGATCCCTTACTCGAACGTTTTAACTTAGATGAGCTCTTTAATTGTAATATGTTGCAGACACCTGCCCTGAGCGATATAGGGAAACCAGATGTGGATCCTTGCTCACTGTGACTTGGGAGTTCATTACTGTGGCTGAAATGTACATGTAGGGTTTGCATGTTCTCTAGTGTAGATAAGACCTTCCTTGTGTCTCCACTTTCACCTGTCCCTGGGTCAAAACCAGCCTTACATGAAATTTCTCCTTAATAATGGTAATATTGAAGAGACTGTGCCAGTTCTTAGGTGTCCACTTGTAACTTTTTTATTTTGGTAAAGATTTGTCCAATTCCAGAAATTTCAGGACTTAAACTAATACTTTATAAAACAATAGACTCATAGCACTGTAAATACTCCAAGCTATTGAATAATAATCACTTGCATTGAACTGGGGGGGGGGGGGGGGATGAGGGGGTCTATGTGTAGAGAAGCAGTTGTGTGGTATTTTTATATGGCATCCCCACACACACACACACGCCCATGGCTTAGGATGTCAAAAACCCGATATGCTCCAAAATAATATCAACCAAAAAATATTACATTAACAGCAAACATGCTGTTATGATTTAATGCAGGACAGCAAATTATGGGATATAATGCAAGTAACCAAGAGCATAGGCAGATGTATAGTGCTGTATGTTTTTATTTATAGTTAAATGTCTACCAGAAAAGACATATGAATCCCTTTCAAGTGTGCTTTGTGCTGCATTTGAAAAAAATATTATACAAATACATATTGAACAAAGCACAACCTCAGAAAATAATAAAAAATCATCCATTATTGCAGTTGTTAACTTGTCTTCTTCTAGTTTCCTCTTCAATGTCTTTGTTATTGTTCTAATTTTTCTGTAAGAATTCAAGACTCACTCACATGCTTATGTAGCAAACTGAATCTGGCAGCTGTGTGAGCCAAGAGCAGAAAAGCATTTCTAGAGAACAGATTCTGTTAGTGTATAAAGGATGACATGCTTTTTACCATACTTTTTCAGTGCATAAATGGGCAGTCGTAGAGAAGGGAATGTAAGATTTGCAGATTTGCAAGAGAGTTCTGTAAGTAAAATGTGAAAAAATGTACTTATTCTCCAGTTAATCAAATCCAAATCCAATCTCTTACCTCCCTTCACTTGGTAGAGCAAGTGGCAAGTCTACAGGAAGTGATGGAACACAGACAACATGGAGCCAAAAGACACAAGCATCGTCAGCTCAAATTAAGATTTTATCTAACAATGTTTTTATCCTTATGGAGTATATAAGTTTTGTGAAGTTGTTTCAAATCCACAATAGTAATTAAAAAAATGTATAAAAGTCCCTCTGTTGGGGTACCACTATCAATATACTGTACGTATATTCTGGAAACCAGTATATAATAGATCTGTGAAAAATAAGGATTAGAAATCAGATCAAAAAAAGTGACTATAGGTGGAGATTAATATCACCATTTCCTATGGAGTCAATATTTAACATAGATTTAAAGTCTGGTATATAGAAAACCTGTTTTATTTTTAATTCCTCTTAAAGCTAAATAAAACCATCATATGCAACACATTCTTACGCTTTAAAGGGAAAGTCCACTGAGTAGATGTTATCATAATCTGTAGAAACATCTGTTGTGGTAGACTAAAGCTGGAATGATGCAGCAGGAAGCCATATCGTCAAATGCAAAAATGAAAAGTCAGAATTTTGCAACTAAGATTAATAAAAATGAAGTGGTGGTGTCCTATTAATGATAGGTAGATGATGGGACCCTGAGAAAGTTGAAAGGGAAATAATGGTAAAAGATTAAAGCCATGCAGTAATTTATCACTCCCAATGGAAAGATAAATGAATTCCATTATTATTCTTAATAGGGCATATATAGCGTACTGAGTTACACATGACAACAATATAACCAAAGTGAACTATTCTGGCTAAAACCCACAATTTGGTTGTGTGCCCTACACAATTCATAATGTATATTAAAGTATGTTGCTGTATAAAAGTACTGTTTGGCATATTGGACTTAGAGATCAGAAAGTTGGTTGTAATACATATACAGCCTTATTAAAATTGCAATTCAGCCACACAGCATGAAATATATGCCATGTGCTTATATAGAGCCCTTTTCAATTGGCTGAATCACAATTTAATAATACATTTAGCTTACAAATGTTTATTGATTCAAATGTTTATTGATTTACTGTTCTTCAATCATGAACAATTATTTGTTCCACTAAATTACTATCAACAATATACTACACATACTACACATAGAGAGATCACATATATAGTGAGCAAGCGGGCTGTGGCCCTCGAAGGCGCTCCTTGCCAGCAACTGCTGTCCTCGCAAAATTTACGTAGTTACGAAAGCAAAATACGAGACACGTTACGACCCATTACAACCTCGCAAAAATCGTCCGAAACCCGCGCACATGAAAACATGAAAAACACAATACATACACACAACAAATACATAAAAAGCTTACCTACAGGAAGGGGGGGCCGCCAGGACCTCAAAAACTGAAGTTACACCTCAATGTAACGCAAAATAAAAGAGTTAGACACTCAAAAATCCTCTAAGCGAAACTATTGTACAGCGAATGTTAGCGTATCTTAACTGACTAACTACAGTTGTTTTAAATGTTTTATTGTGCATTGCCTTCTAATAAAAGTCTATTTAAAAAAAAAACTAAAATAATGCGATAATAAATGTCCATATTAGCTGCAGTAAAAAAAAAAAAAAAAAAAAATCCTCTAAGCGAGAGAAAAAACGGCCGCCGAAAAAAACGAAAACGAGGCTACAGCAGTCTAAAGACACAAAACACCAGCAAACACATACGGATTTCCCGAAAAAGACGTATGAGATTCAAAAACAAGGACGCAACCCGCGCAACATAAAAAACATTACAAACACAATAAATACACACAACAAACACATAAAAAGGTTACTCACAGCAAGGTGGTGCACCCAGGACCTCTGCAAGTGAAGTTACACCTCGATTTAAGTACAAATTTCAGAGTTTAGACACCCGAAGATCACCTAAGCGAGAGAAAAAATGGCCGCCGAAAAAAACGAAAACGAGGCTAAAGGACCCTAAACACTCGAAACACCACCAAACAGCTACGGATATTCCGAAAAAGTCGGATGACAACCGAAACAAAGGACGCTAAATCAGCCACAGCCACATACCACACATTAGCCGCCATTTTAGAACAATAACTTATACAATGCAGAAGTACACAGCTACGCTAACGGATTTGCCTCACGCACGCACACTATTACACTGCACACATTCATCACGCTTACACAGCAGCTCCACAGCACTGATGATGCAGCAACATGAAAACAGATTGCCAGCTCTTCAACAGAATGCTTCCTGCATATATCCCTTCAAAATAGGTAAAGTATATTACTTTATTAATGTATTATTTATTTGATTATTATACACCAAACAGCATTAGCTCACTTACAATTTCATTGCCGTCATTTTTTGACGGGCAATATTCTAGTTTCTATATATTGCTGTGTCAATAGTATACAGATAGTTTTTTTTCATACTACTACAGGTTGCAACTTCACCTTATCTAGAAGCACAGCGGGGACAGAAACCTGCAGCTATCAACAACCAACTGGAAGGACTAATTGACAAGACTGTGCCAACTTAGCTTTGCTCAAAAGATTGTTTTTAATGTCATATTAGAAGCTTCAAAACTGAATCAGCCACTAGTGCCTCATAATATATGATTTTACTTATCCCATGTTATTTGGTTATTGGGGAGTATGTCCTCATAAATGAAATTAATTGTTGGAATATGTTTGTGCTGGCTACGTTTGTTCCTAAGTCTATTGGAGCATCTGTATTTAGTAAAAAGTAAAAGAAAAGTAACCCAGATCTTGGCACAGCTTGTGATACATGTCATTATAATTTACTGCTGACTATCACTTTCTTTAAATCCTCACATATCCAATCCCAAAACACTCATGCATCTAACTTCAGGGAAAGCACCTTGATGCACTGATGCTGAGAAGCACAGAATAATTAATTTTACTGTTTAAACCAAGTTTGCTACAATTTGCAGAATATAATATATGTTATGCCTCCCAGTATAAAAGTTAGAGAAAGCATGTAAAAATCTCACATTGTGGTGCTGTTAAAGATACATTGAAATTAAAGGGATTTCCTGATGTACTTTTATAGGATTCTGGAACAGGTTGGAAGTGAAAGTTCTATTCTCAAATAATCCCTTAAATAAGACCTACAGTATATGTTTAGTTAAATAACCAAGAATGCATCTTTAAAGGACTTGGAGCACATTGAGAAGTAATAAATCATAGGCCCTCTAGCACTGAAAGCGCTAAGCTAAGCTACAATGTGAAGTAAGTACAATAATTGGCATACCATGAACACTTTGATTGATATTGCTGCAAACTCAACTAGAGCCCTTATGTAAGTAGGTATACAATTAAAAACTATTCTTTAAGAAACAGTGAAATTTGTTTGACTTGGTTAGTACATGCAGTTATATTGGCCAAAAAATGATTTATTGCTGCTTATAATACTGTTAGACAGCACAGTTATGTATGGATATAGCTCCACATAGCTTTTGTATTTATTTTTTATTACAGCTTTTGAGTTTTCTATCATTTATGTATGCATAAATCATTTGCAGATATCAATATGATGTAGATTTGGGCATTGAATTTGGAAAGGTAGCCAGTAAGAAGGCTCATAAAAAGGGGAATATATTTCTATGACTTGATGACTTAATGTAGGCTTCTCTACCCAGTTTATGTATTTCATCCATGTACTTGATTTCAGATAATTTCCCCAAAGCTGTAAAAGACTAAAGAGACGACGGTAACTGATAGATAATATACACAGAAACATTTGGGAACATTTTCTTTTCTGCTGGAAAATATCAACCCTTTTGGATTCTAGATCTTCTATGTCTTGTCTCTATTTGCTGATTATCATTGCTCTATAGGCATTACTACTCTTACTTATGTCCCCATAAATGTACCATGAAATAATAATATAAATAAAGGACCAGGGAAACACATCATATGTTTGTGAAGTATGTAACAACCTAACATTAGCAGCTATCTAAAGATATAAGAATAAAATAATCTATGAAAATATTTATTTTAACAGTCATCGATGTCTGAAATATTCAATATATGTTTCTTCAATGCTCTCTACTGGCCTGGAGTCTAAGGGATTGTGTTGCATGGATTTTTATTATCCTTAGCTTGCTGGTATACTTGGAAAACCTAATTGCCTTGCTTGTAATCCTTGTGCCTTGAAAAGGAAGCATTACTGTCATGGCAGTTTCCATGCAGAAGCCAAGCCTACCACATTAAGATTTTCTCTGAAAATGCGTTTATGCCCATGACTTACATTGATGCTAATTCATATTGTTCATAAACATGAAGCTATTCTTTATGATTTACAGTGGTCATGGGATATACTAAGCTTCTCATGAGTATTCTCATTTGAAAGTGGCACAGTAGCCCCTGTACAAACATTGGTAATAAGACCAGGGACTCATTGGATCACCTACTTGACAACAAAACCATTATGGTTGCATGTGCCTGGATGCTGTAGTAGGTACTAGTACTAGAAGTATTTATTTAAAATACAGGTCTTTATTTAAAATACAGGTTTTCTGAATCATTGCAGGTTAGTAAGCATTAGCATTGAAATAAGATCTTCATAACATTATTGCTGCTATTTAGTTCAATAGACCTTATAGCTTCATTGATAAAGTTGAAAATTGCGTCACTAACTAATCAATTACACTAAAACCTAGAACTTCAAATTAGAAAATATTAACAATAAAAAAGTATTAGTCTTCTAATTCTAGTGTTCGCTTTAATCCGTTGTTATCTACTAGAGGGAAATATGACACTTTATTAAGATTAAGGTATTGAATATAACCAAACGGCCTTGAATGCAGATCACCTCAAAGCAATTAGTTTCTAAATGCTGCCAAATATGCAATTGAAGCTTTAAAACCTAATAAACATATTAAGGAAAAAGGTATCATAATCTGAAATCCGCCTAGAATATGTATCAGGTAGCTGGCTATCACACTATTGTGCATAACATAGACATTGCACAGTTAGTACTGTTATTAGGCCCCTATAATACTATATTATTACATATACGTTTCTTTGATGGTTTAAATATTGTCCTAGATACACCATATCGACAAAATAATTTTCTTTTTGCTTGGTTTCTGAAAATCTGACAAGATCTACAGTGTTGTTGAATGATACGGATTGTGCTTTAGTGTCTAGGCCAACTTTAACACAAAAGGTTTTTTCATGTGGCATCTCAGGTTGGACTTGTACTGAGTTCAAGTATGAAAGGGCAGATCTTTATCCTCTAAGCCTCCTTTAGGCAATCCAAAATCATCAGAACATTCTAGATATGATATGTATAAGCTTCCTAAAACAAAGAAGTGCTTCTCTTGGTAAAGCACACAATAAATATATATGCATTATGATGAAACATGTGAAAGGTCATAACTGCAACCTTTGTTGTGTTTACGGTCTTAGAGATGAATCTGTTCATTTCTAATGTTGCATTCCTTCTCAACACGTTCCAGGCCACTCCAACTCTGACAGGGTTAAAAGAAAAACCACAATGTTTAGCCCACAAATGAGTTAAGTGGAGCATCATTGAATGAGATGCAGCATAAACCACATGCATGTATTGGATTTCAATGCTGAAAGTGAATCAGTAATGTTGTTTTCTCAGTGGAATAATGTAAAAGCACCTAAACATAAAGATGGCCCAGTGTACTAAAGAAAGCAAATTATTTTAAGATGTTACAAGCTTAGGTCACTATTCGAATCCCAGCAAAATCTATTACGACTGCCGTAGTGGCACAAAAATATATAACTATGTTAATCACCCACCCCTAAAACATTCTGAGAGAACTGGAACGAGTCACTGTGGCAAGTGGCAGCTGCAAATTGAGGAAACGTTTCTATTGAATTACAAGTTACTCTGAGAGACTGTTACCCCCAAACCGAATGCTAATAAGACTTTACATAGCGATCGCAAATCAGGGCACTGCCGCAAATGCAAACAAATGAACAAATTATTACGGGTACCAAAGACCACTCGCAGTGGCTTTTAAAAACATTGCAGACAGCACCTCATAAAAGGACTGGGAAACAATACAAAACAATAGAAAAGCATGCTAAATCATCACAAATGAAGAATTTACATTGCTATTGGCACATATGTGCAATCTTAAAACATTTAATTGTCTCTTGTGACCTATCTGACGTATGGTCAAATAGGTCCGTTAGATTGTAAGTCTGCGAGTTTCAATCCTGCAAGGTGCTTTAGGGAAAGCGCTATGGACACTGGATTCCAAGCTCAAAGACAGGACCATCCACTCTTTGCAATGTGTGAATCTTTAACTTGTCATTGCCTGTAACTTAACTTATGTATAGCGCTACGGAATATGTTGGCGCCTTACAAATAAACGATAATAATAATAATAATGGTAAAAGGAAGTATCTGCTCGCAGAGAACTCCATTGCAAATCAAATGATATCTATCTGTTATTTGATGCCTCTATTTGTCACATGTCTGATGCTGCCCACCAATACAAGTGATATGTGAGGTTCTCGGATTTGATTAGGGATAGACAAATCATCTATCCATAGTGAAATCCAAAGAGCTGTCATATTTGTCATATTCCCTACATCTTCTTCTCTCCCCCCCATTGCCACCCTCCCTACGTCTCCTTCCCTCACCCCCACTGCCACCCTCCCTATGTCTGCTTCCCTCACCCCCACGTCCTCTCTCCCTCCTTCTCTCTTCCTCCCCCCACTTCCTCCATCTCTCTCTCTCTTCCTCCCCTTACTTCCTCCCTCTACTCCCTATTGCCCCCTCTTTCTCTTCTCCCTCTTCTCCTATTCCTCCTCTTCCTTGCTCTACCCTTCTCTCTTCTCCCTCCATCACTGATCCATATAAAATATATGGTTCAATAAAACTAAGTGTATGTGTATATATTTGTAATTAAAAATAAAGTATGTTCTATGTGTTTATTTATGTGTTGGGTGGAGGGTGGGTGTGGATGGTGTTTACTAGCTATAAGTGTATCTCTGTGTACTTTTATCATACGTGTATGTACAGTATATTGTGTGATATCAGTGTATATACAGTGCCTTGCAAAAGTATTCACCCCCTTGGCATTTTTCGTGTTTTGTTGCCTCACAACCTAGAATTAACATGGATTATTTGAGGATTTGCATCATTTCATTTACAGAAGATGGCCACAACTTTGAAGATGTTTTTTATTTATTGTGAAGCAAACAACAAATAGGACAAAATAACAGAAAAAGTCAATGTGCATAACTATTTACCCCCCTAAAGTCAATACTTTGTAGAGCCACCTTTTGCGGCAATCACAGCTCCAAGTCGCTTTGGATAAGTCTCTATGAGCTTGCCACATATGTAATGTGAAATTAAGTGTGCAGTACTGAATTATCTAGAAATATTAAATGAGTATAAACCTGCTCACCAATCTTCCACTTCTCTTTTCAACGCTTGGGCAGGAAACTCACAAGTATATACAATATGCCTGTCAATCACTAATCCATGTTGTTCGCTTTCCATTGGCTGCTATGACTGTGGTGTAGTGAGAATAGCCATAAGTTTTAATTGATTAGAGATTTTTTTTACGTGTGCCATAATCCAGCCCCTACAGTGCTACGGAAGCATGGTTTATGGATGTGGCCTGACTGCCATAATGTAAGGTAGCAAAAGTTTTGTATCAACATGTAACGTAGGGTAAAAAAAATCTCCTGCAGACGATTTTCGGCACTGTAACAATTTACAATGTAAGATTTGCATAGGGGCATTACTCTTTTACTTCTTCATGAGCAGAGCAGACAAAATATTTACTCCACTTCCTGTCAAGTGTTCGTAATAATGAGAATCCCACAATATCACAATCAGAAGTCGTATACTTGAATGTATTTTCTATATGATTGACTGAAAACTGGCTATAACAGGAATGTCAGTTCATAACATCTCAAACAAAATAGCTTTAGTATACTGACTCCTCTGCTTTTAGATATTTTTGCTGATTGACACATTGAATGCCCTCTCTTAAAGCCCACGAAATAGTTAGAGAATAGTAACAGATATTATTCACCGCAGAGAGAAGCCCTACCTATCAGTCCCTGGACCTGTGTTATTTCTGGGAATCAGTTAGTGGTAGTATGACTTGTCCGGTGAGAGACTGGGCACCATTAGATACTTCGCAGGCTTTTCCCTCAATTTTGGACTGTCACTGATCTTTAATAGATCCATAATATACCATCACAATACATATTTGAGAGGTATAATTTACTCTAATCTTGATACTTTTTAACACTATTTTAATATGTACATTTTTAGTTTTCAGTTATTTTAGGGTTCTTTGCCTTGGTTTGTTCATTCACACCATTTTCCTCCTTCTAAAAACAAGTGTAAACTAAAGGGGTTAAATTATATTTTAGGCAGTAAAGCCTGAACTATATAAGAAGCTTCAACACATTTTCTTCTTCGATATTTCATAATAATCCCAGAGCGCAGCTTTTTTCTGAACTGAACTATAACTTCTAAGAAGTATGAGAAAAGTTGCGCTGTTGTTATTTCCACAAGCTATGTTGTCTGTTGACTTGTTTTCTGCTGTGTTCAAAGATACAACGTGTAACCTGTAGCCTGGAACTATCTAAATCCAACAGTCATAGCATGTTTTCATTAAGTCAGCGGCACCACATACCAGCTCCGAAAATTAAAAAGCTTTGATACGTTTAGAATGATGTGAAACTGGTGAAATGGAATCTATCAGTACCAGCAACACACAGTTTAATAATGGCCTGTATAGAAAAATACCTTGGCTTACAAGATATCTACTGAATACTGAGTATGCAAAATAATTGTAGATGTGTTACTTTCTTTGTCATTTAGAATTAATTACCATACACAGGTGTAACCCAAAAATATCAGTAGCTAAATATAGAGAGAAAATGCATACTAATAATAATTTGAGGAAAGTCCTAGATTTATGTTAGATTATTGAATATTCTCAAACCTGTTCTGGTATTTTGAAGTAAATAGACATAAAAATGTATGCAGTCATAGTTACATACCGTTTATATGTAGCATGTTTCATCATTCTTTTGCGTGTTATCATGAAAGGTTATTATGTTTTGCTGATAATCATTTGAAATAAATTAATACTTACCCCCTTTGATTGGCAATTTTATAACTGGGCTAAGCAAGGACAAAAAAAACTACAGAGCGCCCGATTACATGGCTCCCATAAGAACTCCCACAAGTGAAGGGAGCTATTAAATTCTACGCACGGCAATCCCTTATGAGTGATCGCTGCATGTGATAGGCAGCCGAATTAAATTGCAATTTGGCCAATTGAAAAGGGTTCTATATAAGAACAGAGCATATTTTTTTCCAGAAGTTTTTAATTGCTTTTGGATAGAAGTTCACTAACTAAAAACTTATGTAAAAAAATATGCTCTGTTCTTATATAGAGCCCTTTTCAATTGGCCGAATTGCAATTTAATAAGGCTGAGGGTCCCTACTGCTACAGGAGATCTTAGCTAAGATGCTATTACATGTCTCTTATAAGAGTTATGGAACATCCTAAGTGTTCCTGGAAGGCTGTGCCAGTGCTAAATCCTTATGTGTAAACACCCACCCACATATGTATCTTGTGCCATTTAATTCCATGTTATAATTTAGAAATTAATATATTATCTGATGTTACTGAACTGTAAGGTTAGCTTACAAGAATAAGGAAGAACATCAATGCGTGAATTTTGGAGTGGGAAACACATAGCTACATATAATGTTGCAATGCTTGCTGGTATTCGTTATTTTACTGGAACTGCTTGGGAGATGCAACAGGACCACTGCTCTGACTCTTTTAAATTAAATCTCATAGGACTTCATTCCACTCTGAGATTGAGCCAAGTGAAGTGCACTTGTTACTCAGCACAGAGATATCACATCACACACCTAAATATAACCTCTGACCATGGTATACTAAACTATAACCATGGGGGGCCTCATTGACCCCGATAGCACCTTATATTAACCCCTAAAAAAAACGCTACTCTGGTCTAACCAATCATAATTCAAGGATTTTCTTTTACAGGCGTTCTTATGGGAGCCATCTAATTGAGCCCTGAGTTGGTAGTCCAAATCTCTATTAAAAAAAAAAAATCCCAAATTAAAGAAATATATGTTCAAAAGCATTTTGTCTAAGAGCATAATTAAGCAGGAAAAAGTAATACAGCTAGCTTTATTTAGAAAAAAAATATGTTGATGCCTCTTCAGGATCCAGAAGAGATCCATGATACATTGGTTGAGGTTGTGTGTGTGTGATAGAGATGTTTACATTTCAGGAGAGCTATGGTTGTATCCTTCAATGCCTCTGGGCCAGTGAGGGGTAAGTGGTGTGTTATAAATTTAAATATTATCTTAAACAAAGGCTCTAGACTATGCCAGTTCCCTTTTCCCGACCCTTCCCTACACTCACAAATACGCACCCCTATCCTCCAGCTCTCATGTAAACACATACACAGTCTTCGGAAATTCACATTTTTCCCCCAAAAATGTTTTTTCTATGGCTTGATGTTGTTAGTTTGGTACCAAATTGACAATTAACTGTAGTGGCCATTTAAACAAGAAATAGGGGTTATGAGGAGGAAAGTATATCAGAACTACACTTGCTCCGCACTATTTGATTCACAAGTCATGTAATTAATTATATCAGGGCTCATGGGCTCCAACAGGTCTACTCAACTAAGTGATAGAGCAACAGTCAATCTACAATACGGATATATATGTTGATTCAAATGTGGTTATGTAAAACCTGTTATACTCATTTCTTGTTTAGAGTGGAAGTAGGCTACTTACTGTGGGCCTGCTGTGGGCCCACAGCGTCTGCGACTTACGGTGCTCTTCAATTCACCAAGCCCGCAAGTCCCGATAGCGCACATCGTAAACTATGCTATCGTATGTAGCATTTGCAAGATTGAACATGATCAATTTAGCAAGCCCGTAACTCCTGATGCAGAAACAGCCACTAGAAACGGAGCCCGTCAACATTACACAAGTAAAACATGAAGATGACATGTTGGGTCCTATTGCCCAGATCGTAACGTTACACATACTTAAAGTCATACGTATAGTTGCTTCATATTCTATTAGCTACTCGCATCCTGATTGGGAGTTACCCTCTCACAATCACTACTTTCAAGCCAAAGACGCAACTTTTTGGACATTTCAAATATTACGAGTGCAACATATTTTAATTTACACCAAATCCATATTCTATTAGGAACTAGAAAAGGTATCACATTTCTGAAAAATGATTATGAGTACTAAATAAAAAAATGAATTGCAGAACGGTCTCAAACTCACAAATATGTAATTAAAAATAAAATTATGTTTAACTGTTATTTATGTGTAATATCGACCCCAGTACTCAAGGGGTTAATACATATCATGAAACCCACATGGACTAAAACAGATGCTCTAATGCATTGGCTAGAGTGCTAGTCTGATGGGCATACATTACTTATTGGCTCCCATTAATGCTTAGTCTCCAATTGCGGGATCTCATTTTCTATGGCTGGGCTTGGTTTAATATAATCACACCCCTGAAATCTTACTTACAAAGGCATGTTTTACGTATGGAGGCTGAGAGACTTAAGTTGCAGGTTAGAGATAATAGAATACGTCTAGAAGCTTACAGAAAAAAGCACTCACAGCTAATTTTACATTTTAAAGCAAGTTACGTTGCTCCAATAGAATAGGGCTCATAGGCCCTTTAACTAAACAATACCTTGGCTCCATTTAAGTAATGGAATGGCCTACACATGGTTTTCTACAAGAGGAAAACCTTGAGAGTAGGCTTTAATCCACCTGTAATAACATAGCAGAAGGTCTTTATATATTGTATCTCATGTGAGATATATAACAATATTTGATGATATGTAGCTTTATTTATTTTTTTATTTATTGAAACCTACAGCTTAGAGTTACAGTCTTATGCCAGTATATAAGTATTTTAACACTTCATCAAAGTATCTAAAGTCGCCCTGCACATATCTAGGAATGTGACATAATTACCAGCTCGCATCAGTTTCAGAGACTCCCTAATCAGAACATTACTTGAGCCAAAAATCTTTGGAGGTAGTATCTGTCCATTAATACTGAGGTGCAATAGATGGAGGATACATTTTTTTACAAAGATATTAGCTACTAAGTAGACTAGTTATAGCACTCCTCCAGCCCAACCAGGCACGCTAGCTAGATTTAATGTAAAAATCACAACACATTCTAATTCATTGAGAGACAACCTGTTTTGAATTAACCTTTCTAACACACATGCATTCTGGCATCAAGTCCATCTGATTGCTGTAAATGGAATGATCTCATTCCCAGAACAAAAGAAAAGTATTTTTCTGCAATTGAAAGTGATGATGAATCTCTTGGAGGTCCAAACTCCATTCTGACCGGTTTAGTCATGTTACAGTGTACTTACAAAATATGTTTTACTTTGTAGCTTTATATAGCATTGTCTGTTGCAATATTGTGCTCTGATGGAACACACAAATTAACATATTTTCTTGGAAGCAAAAGTGATGCATTCCTAGATTTCTTCATTAGGATTAAGATTAAATGGGTGTTCCAGGTTTTTCTTTTCCGTGTTGATCAAGATGTCTGTTACAATTCAGAGTCTATATAACTGTTTGTTAATTTTAATTTCATTCATATTTTGTATATCACACATTGGGCCTTATCCCAGGATTCACACATTTATCCATTTAAAAAATATATGTTTTTGAATTCCTTAACTGTTTTGTTTTTGTAAAAAATAAATCCTAATTTAGGGAAAATGGAATTTTGGTGGAAGTAATTTTTTTTTTTTTTTGGTTTTGAATATCTGCCTATCAAATTTTTCATAGACTTCAATGAATATTTGTGTTTGGTAAAACATTTGATAGATGTATCCATAATTGTGTGATCGATGGCTTTATTAGGTATATGGAAGAACGACAGACTGAATTATCAATGGGCAGATGAACTGAGAGACAGTACAGTAAATATTTTTGAATTTTTTTCTTGAAACCTCAGAAACATAGAGCCTAATTCAACTGCAAGCCCACAAGTAGCGGGATGTAGGCCGTTAGTCTGCAGGTTTGCTGCGGGCCCACAGCGTCCACGACTTGCGTTGCTATTCAATTCGCTAAGCACGCAAGTTCGGGCCCGATAGCGCACATCATAAACCATGCCATCGTATGTAGCATTTGTGAGCTTGAACATGATCAGTTAAGCAAGCCTACAACTCCCGATGCAGAAACCGCGAATAGAAACAGAGCTCGTCAACATTACGGCAGTAAAACATGAAGATGACATGTCAATCAACTAGCGATTCGGGGTCCAATATGGAATCCGGCCCGCAAACCCTCAAACCTGCAATTTACAAATAAATAAAAATTAATGAAGCCAATGTTATACTCCATGTGGGTGGCTTGATATGTATTAACTCATTAATTCCCGAGATTGATATTACCCCCGAAAATTACTCATTCAAAAATTAAATTTGTATATTCCATATTTACAGGCTTGAGACTGTTGTGCAAATAATTCTAATGTTTTACGTTGTGTTCCCCATCATTTACAGTGCAGTATTGAATTTTTATTTCAATTTAAAGTGCTCCGGACATGTCTTTAAGCCCTTTACGAGTCCTCCTGGGTACCCGTGACTTGTGGTTCTACTTTTGCCATTTGCGGGCTTTACAGCTTGTTTTGCGAGGGGGAATCAGAGCAATTGAATAGTGATTTACGATTTTAGCTTTCGGAACTCTTGCGGCCATGAAAGATCAAAGGCTTGAAAGGGGCATTAACTTGCAAAGTTAACCATCGCAATGAATCAGAGGTCGGAGCCCATAACCCGATCGGAGTTTGCAAAAAGATGCAAATTGAATAGCAAAATAAGTTACGGCCTCCTGAAGCACGGATGTCCTGATGACTAAATTGAATGAGGCTTTGATTCAAAGATGTATCCAGTAGTTAATCCTGCAGTCTACATTTTGAGCAGACTAAACCAACAAGACTAGAAAAAATACTTGTAGCTAAAATTCTTTTGCTGGTATTTGGAAGTAAACAAGTAACAAGTAACATTTAATGCACCTCGATCCATACTGCAGACTATCGGGCAGTGTTGCTGGTAAATGATTTGAGATTTTAAATATATGTTGTGACCATAGGAGAAAAGGAGAAGTGAAATAAAATATATTCTGTATTATTAAAGATCATGGAGGAGAAATCAATAAATATTTACAAAACTGATCTAATGACGAGCCAGACATGAGGTAGGATGAGATACTGACCACATGAAAAGAATACCATGTTGAGAAGGATATGACTTTTGACAGATACAAATTTTCTACATGCATATAAAGAAGTGATGAAACCAAAGAGCAATATGTCACTGAATTAATGAAACTCATTAAGAATAGTGCCTGTGGTGAATTCAGAGTCTCTGATCAGAGGTTCAATCTCTTGTGGCATCAAAGAAACTGTGTTAAGAGAAACTTCTCTGTGAAAGAGACTAATTCATGGAAGGGTTACTTGTGACTGGACTACAAAAGAAGATAGAACATAAATCAGAATCCCTTATAGAGGTGGACCCATCTAGCAATAAAATATAGGGCATTTGTCAACATAAGTATAGTACACAATCACATATGTGAAGCATATTAATAACTGCATTTCATTTATATATACCTTTATTCAGGAACTAATACCAGATTGACCCTATAAAAGGCCAATCTCTGTCAAACTTATGGGTGTAAAATACGCTGTTAGCCCTTATCTAGATTCCTTATGGACAATGGCACATTTTAAATATAGGTTGCATTCTCACTGGTCATTTCTTATTAGATAGGCCTTCTCAGATAGCCAACAAACATCTGACTGGATTTAATCAGATCTAGGTGGTAGTATTTCACATATTACTAAAAGAGAGAATTAGACATACTGAACATCTTGTACATTGTCAGACTCCCCTATACTCCTATATATATCTCACATCCTAGACTATACCTCTCACCTCTGTAGCTCCTGATCCCACTATTCTAAGGTATGATATAACCTTTCCTATCATGGAGAAAACTCTTCATCCAATGTATATTTTCCAGCTTGTATGCTTGTATACATACACGTAGATCCATCAGTGCATCCAGCAATTAAGTATATTCAAATCACAGTATATGATTATCCTTTCAAAAGTACAAATATTTTGAAAATATTCATTAAACTGTGCTAAAATAGATTAAGTTTTTAGGGGAGAAAAAAAATAATTTAATTGTTATAGTCAAACAAGATGCTGAGGTATGCTAATTTCAAGATTTGGTCTAGAGACTAAACTAGACAGTAGTAAGAGTGGTCGTAGGAGAATGAGGGAGGGGTATCAGATAATGATAGCAAGATGGTATGTGATATGGAAAATTACAAACTTACTGCTCCCTCCATCCTAATCATACAGAAAAATCACTACCATTTGGTCAATCATATAGATACACAAATCAGAAATCATATAAAGGCACACAAAAATGTTACAGCATTTATACATTAGGCCAGATCAGATTTTTGCCCGATGAACAGTTCTAAAAAAAAGTACTTGCCTAGCTGTACTTTTTTTCACATTTAGTGTTAAGATTTTGGAAACTATTTCAATAATTTAACTACATATATTATTCCAGTTCTATTTTAACTGAAAGGATTTAATGACATGTATAGCATAAGTCTTGTGAGATATGAAGAGTTAATAATTTACCAGCTTGCATATGGGGATATTCATTTGCTGATGTAATGTGGGTATGTAGTGTAATCAACAGCTATATAAGTATTTTCTTATTAAACCCTAAGACTCATCAATCATACTTTGAGTACATTAGGACCACACCAGGACTTAATTTGGCTACCGATAACTTTAAAAAAAAGTGCTCTTTGCTCAAATGTAAGAAATCAATGTATTTTTTCACTTAAAATGTTCAGGTAATCAGACAAACAGAAAAGTTATTCTACTGTGTTAGACAAAAACTCCAAATGCACTACTATACATTTTTTGTGTTAATCCGAGCTTGTTAGTTTACAATGTACCTCAAAGAAGGCTATAGCTACCCCCAGTAAAGTTAAAATGAACATCATACTGAATACATTAAAGTTTTTCTTAGTTATTTTTTTCTAAAAACTTTGCCCGTTATTAAGTCTAGGACTTCAAAAGCGTGTACAAGAATTAAGGGACATCATCGATACTTTAAGATCAAAAATTTTAAAAATCATACAATTTGCACCTGTTTGGGTCTGTACCGTGTAGCTCATGCAGCTCATTAATATACAGACTGTGAAGTTCAGTGTTTCAAATGAGCCCGTCAGTGATGTGTCAAGGAGAATGTTACTACTGATTAGCTGCGGGGAGGCATGTTAGCAACTACAGTATGTATGAGATTTTAAGCAGAAAAAATCTTTTAAGCACTTCTTCATAAAATAAAGTACACAAAAGTGAAGAAATATATAGGTGTATCATATTTCTAGTGAAATCCAGAAACCCTCCATGTCCTTTTAAAGATATGAAAATCAGCAAAAAATCTGAAATCACTGCAAATTAACAATAACTAATAATCTTTGCATTTATGTGACGGTATGCTACTGTTTTTTTTTTATTATTCTAATTGTTTTAAGTACTTAAATTGCCTGATTTAACAGCTTTTCTGGACATAGAACAGCCAATCTCTTCTTATACACATATATAAGAGGCAAGGCTAACTCAGAAATGATCTTGACACATTGGAAGAGGTTACGAAGAGTAAAAGAGCAAAATGTGAAAACAAGATAAATTGATGGCTGCTTAGTTGGATCCCTATGCCCAAGAAGGAGTAGGATAGGAGGAACATGTATTCTCCGTTGTGTCACACCACTTGCCAACACTGAGAACAAAGTAAAGTAACCAGAGTGAGCTACATACACCACCAACATTCAGACTGAAATGAAGTACTTCAACTGATGCATTTGAATTTCTGAAGTCTGCACCCCGCTGACAAGTCATCCCCGGTCTTAGATCTGTGCTATATACAGGAAAGGAAAGATCTTATGATCTGTAAGTAAAGTATGCAGTTCCCCTTGGAGACAGATAACTTACACATTCACAAAAATAGTTGCCTATATCTACCTATTTTAGGAAAGTTGTTATTGAAGCATGTTATTATTAATAGGTCAACATAGTTGTCAATACTTGGCCTTGGTGGCCTCTTTAAAATGTACAGTTTGCATGGAACACCAATTGCTACTCAAGGGAAGCCTGCAGAGCAAAAAAGCCAAAACATAGGAAGGGGAGGTATTTTACATGTTATCTATGTTTAACTATGCTTGTCTCATCTATACCCTGCCTGTCCCCACCTATCCTTGCTTGTCACCACTTTTATCCCTGCTTGATAAATATACCTCAAAATTGTGCTTTACCAATATGAACCTTGGGTTAGTTTATTTCAAGATTAAGTTACATGATTAATCACATATATAGTTGTGAGCATGCGAGCTGTTGCTAATGCTTGTGGGCTCGCGCAGCGAGCCTGTGGCCCTCGCAAAGCCGAAGGCGCTCCTTGCCAGCAACTGCGGACCTCGCAAAATTAACGTAGTTACGAAAGGAAAATACGAGACATGTTACGACCCATTACGACCTCGCAAAAATCGTCTGAAACTCGCGCACATGAAAACATGAAAAACACAATACATACACACAACAAATACATAAAAAGCTTACTTACAGGAAGAGGGGGCACCTAGGACCTCAAAAACTGAAGTTACACCTCAATTTAACTAAAAAAAAAGAGTTTAGACACTCAAAAATCCTCTAAGCAAGAGAAAAAATGGGCGCTGAAAAAAACGAAAACGAGGCTACAGCAGTCTAAAGACGCAAAACACCACCAAACACCTACGGATTTCCCGAAAAACACGTACGAGATTCGAAAACAAGGACGCAACCCACGCGACCTCAAAAACATTACAAACACAAAAAATACAAACAACAAACACATAAAATGCTTACTCAAAGCAGGGGGGGGCACCCAGGACCTCTGCAAGTGAAGTTACACCTCGATTTAAGTACACATTTCGGAGTTTAGACACCCGAAAATCACCTAAGCAAGAGAAAAAATGGCCACCGAACAAAACGAAAACAAGGCTAAAGGACCCTAAACACGCAAAACACCACCAAACAGCTACGGATATTCCGAAAAAGTCAGACGACATCCGAAATGAAAGACGCTAAATCAGCCACAGTCGCATACCACACATTAGCCGCCATTTTACAACAATAACTTATGCAATGCGGAAGTACACAACTACGCTAACGGATTTGCCTCGCGCACGCACACTATTACACTCCACACATTCATCACGCTTACACAGCAGCTCCACAGCACTAATGCTGCAGCAACATCAAAACAGATTGCCAGCTCTTCAACACAATGCTTCCTGCATATACTACTTCAAAATAGGTAAAGTATATTACTTTATTAATGTATTATTTATTTTATTATCATACGCCAAACAGCATTAGCTCACTTACAATTTCATTACCGTCATTTTTTGACGGGCAATTTTCTAGTATTTTTATAACTGTCATTCAGTTTTAGAATATGGTGTTTAATCGTCTGGCAATACTCTTCATTTGCTTTCATTCTGCCCTTATCAGACAGTTATTATTGTAACGTTATTATGGATTTCAAAGATCTGAGCCTCCCACCTTCCCAAGAAAGTCCATCTCACACCAATCACGATTCAAATTTCCCTTTCCCATTTATTGCTAGTCAAATATCACCAGTATATCAACTACCTCAGTTAAAGGGGCAAAGAATAACCTCTTAAACATATACACTGAAAAAGGTAATTATATAATAGTTATTGAAAATGTGCTAGGGAGTAATGATTTCTACTCCTGTAAATAATAATACTAATATAAATAATAATAATACAAATAATGATATTCATTTTTATTACAACTTGATAAATTAATTTGAATATGTGGCTTTCCTCCAACCTCGTTCTTGGTTATGGCATTCATGCTTCAGTACTTTCTTACCCAGGGCATTATGATGCCTGGTGTTCTATCCTTCAAGCGATTACCATCTTTTTTTTTTCTTTTGCCCAACAACTCTATTTCTCTTAGGTGTGATACAATTATGTAGGACAACCTTTTAAAATACATCATAAACTGATACGTGTTGGTGCAAACAAGCCTTTAAAAGAAGCAAAGTAATATTAAAATAACAGTTAATTTGCAATCATATTAACGTATATAATAAAATACACAAACATAAAGAAAATCTTCTCGAACATATGCTGAGATAAATAAGCTTGCATCAGTTTAAAATAACAGAAGTACATAGAATATAAGATAAACACAGTGTGTAATGATGAGATCTGATTACAAATGAATGCACAGATTATGTGGTTTATTTTAAAACATGAAACAGTGTAAGGTATAATGAAAAGTAAGAAGACAAAAGATAGGTCTTTGCAATGTTTCAGGTACCAACATAGTTACACACACACTCAAATGTCAGTAAACAGCAATATTTCATTAAGTTGAGCTTGTTTGATGATAATAAACACAATGTACTCAGACTACTTTTCTTTTTTATTTCCTTTTTTTCTAAAACACTTATTAAGTATGGATTTATGTAAGCAAAGTATATTGCATACATTATTAGTAGTAATTTAAATGTTATATGGCCATGCACCCAGATTCTTCACAGACCTATGAATTATTTCATTTTATGTATTCATTTTATGTATTCATTTGGTAGAGGAGACACATTACTTCTGTTAAAGCTCTGAGACAAAAACTAAAAAGGTACTGTTAAAATTATACTACTATATAAATAAGTGTGCATGCATAATAGTATAATTGTACAGCTCATTAGGCACTTACATTTAAAAAGTTAATTTCTGAAGAGATATACGGTATGTGCAGGTAACAGGATACTCCTTGGCTACTTGTAAAGATGGCAGATTATTAAAATGAAATGCAGGTGTAATCTTCAGGAAATATCTAATAATTTACAAAATGTGAAGCAGTCTAAAATACCCCTTGATGATGGGGGTCGGCATTGATGATCAAACATCTGAGTTTTCAGGAGGCCCTCCTCTGATTGAGACCATTGCACCCTGGTAAAATGTGTCTTGGTAATGCTCCAGATTTTAAGATAGGCAGGCATGGGTGTCATTAGAATATAGCTAATGGGAAGTTTGTCTCAGTAATGGTAAAGATTTTAATTAATCAGTTAGTTTTAAATACTGTTGTCTAGAGCAATATACAAACTTAAAATAAATAATATTACAGAAACCATGTGCTGCTTTCTTTCCTCCAACAAGTTCATATAGAGAAAGTATGTTCTAAGAATATGACTCTCCAGATTCTGTTATTTTAGAGCACTGGTAAAATTAGCCCTAAGCAAATATATGCAAATCATGTTGTATGCTTTCTGTATAAAAAAAAGGATTTATGTAGCCTGCATTTGACTGTGGGACCATTAAAGAGGCATTGTGACATTTTTAGTCAACAGAGAGCTTCAGAATGGCATGTCTGATATTAGAGGTCTTGCGTATGAAGAAAATATCATGATTATGTCAATGTAATTTTGTTGAATGGAGTTCTATAAAACCTTTAATATATTTTGTGAAATTTTTAACATGCAAGGAATGTTTTAATTGTGCTCCAAAAAACTAGGGGCCCTATGTTATCGCACAGTGTGAACTGCGCTATTAACTGATGATAATCTTTTGCTCCCCAGCATTACGACACTCGGCCCACATCCATAAATCTTTTTTTGCATAATGTAGGCCGTACTTAAACCAATTGTTACGTGTAAGAAACGTCTCTAGTAGCCAATCGAAAATGAGAATGTTAGGATTATCATAATGAGTAAAAACAAGTGCCAGTAATTGCGGTAAGAAACCATGTGACATGGGTGGGGGGGGCAAGACTTTGAGACTTTGAGGGACTGTTGGACTATTGGGGGCCCTGGAATAACATAAATGTTACCATTGTATTTATAGCTTCAATATTTCAATATATTAAAATGAATGTATTTTGTGTATATATATATATATATATATATATATATATATATATATATATATATATATATATATATTGTGACAAAGCTGTTCTAAGTTACGGAAGAATAAGAAAGGCCAGATATGTTGATTGGCCATTTGCCCAATCCAGACCAGAAAAAGTTGTCCAGATCAGAAGGAGTTAATAGGCCACATAATTAGCCACAGCTGTAGGCTGCAACATTTTATTTAGACCACAGGTGTAGCTGGGCCTGAGAAGGGAGTGACAACCTCATTCTAAAAGAGGAAGTGCAAACAGAAAGTTTTGGAGTCTGAGGAAAACAGTAACTAGTGTAAAGCTACAAAGAGACAAAGTGCAAGAAATTGTGGACAGAGGATTCAAAGGCAAAGTTCCCTAAGAGAAGCTTCATGAAAATAAGACAGAAAGACAAAGTCTGCTGCCATTTTGGATCTGCCAAGGCTAAAAGAGGCACTGAAAGTAAAGGTACCAGATTTATTCTTTAAAATACCCAGGGAAGAGACTGTACGCTTGAACTTCTCATTGGAAAGAAATAAGTATGGCTTTATCAAAGGGTCCCTGTGGTGGAGCACTTGGAGTGAAGGGTGGACCAGTGCTCCACCCACTATTATTGCTTTAAACAGTGAAAAACTATCCTGCATAAACAAAGACTGAAATCATGTATGTGGTATTTTTTCCCTTTTATGACCAACAAGCTGTCCAAGCAAAGAGAGGGCGTTCCAGCAGTGAGTCAGCACGTAAATGTAGATTTTTGTTTTCATCATTATATTATTACTTATTGTTACATTAAATGTATTTCTAAAACTCAATATAGACATTGCATTAGAGCATTTGTTCCTAGGCAACCTGGTTTCCTGGCATGTATTAACTCCATGAGTACTAGGTTGTCTAATAAACTGGCATAATAATACATAATTAGAATTTTTAATTATGGATATATTGATATTGGACAGTTAATTTTCAAAGAATGAAGATATTTTTGTTTTAAGTGATTTTTAGTGCTATACTGTCACTTTAACTGCTGCTGCGGCACTTGGCAAAGGTTTTAAAAGCCTTTGCGAGTGGTTGTTGGTGCCCACAATATTTTCTTCATTGTTTTGCAGTTACGCACTGCCCTGATTTGCAAGCGATCTGTAAAATTATATTAACATAGGGTCTTGGTGTTACTCATAATTTTCTGCCAGTGACAAAATTAGTGGACATTTTTTGCATGCTTTTCAGCTTTGTCGTGCACCAGTCACTAGTAGTAGCAGTTCTTTTGCAATGTTTTTGGAATGGGGTAATAACATTTCTAGGTAGAATTTTCTTTGCTACTACGGCATGCGTTATTGTGCTGGGGGGATTAGTATAGGGCCCTGGGTTCTGTATAAATTTGGTTAAAAAAACTCTAGTATATACTCTGGTCACTAGTTTATTTGTTACCCCACAACACTAATATGTAGGAAGAAGGGACTGATGTATATAAGTCACCTCTCAATGTATGAAAATGTTCCCTCACCTTTTTATGCCAACCCCCCAAAAATATAAAAATAATAGCTTTTCTTTCCTCTAAAAGGCTCATTTTAAGTATTCAGTGAGTACTTAAGGGAGAATCAGGTTGGATCAAAGCTACACAAAGAATAAGACTCAAAATGCAAATAAATATATAGCATACACATTGTGTTAAATATAAATATTTTTGAAAAAGTAAACATTTATTTAAATGCAATTCTTGAATTATAGTTATAGTCAAAGCATAGTATGTAATAATCTCTTACCTTGATTCTACCACAGTCAGTCTCCTTTGGTGTATATCCAAGCTGGTCAGTTTTTATATTTCAACAAGAATCAGTGTTTATAAAAAAAAATGAGTTTAATCTGCTGTTAAAGAGCTACTATAGTATAATAATTCATATCATGCATTTAAAATATATTTTTTTTTAACATTACAATGTTTTTTAGTATGATAAATAATTGATCTATAAAGTAGAAATTATATCACAGTGTAATGAGAAAATATTCAAACTACATCCAAAGTTTGGATATGTATTCTGCTCCTTTGTTGTGATAAGTTACGGTAAACAGAGGGACGTGAGCCTTATGAATGTCTGAGCAGCAACAGTGGTTTTGTGCTCATTGGTTTTACTGGGAATCAGACAATAAAGTACAATGAACTCCCACTAAAAACACACATATTCCATTCTCTTTGTACCCTTACATGTATTCCATCCAGACCTGATGCTTTATTTATATTTATTTTTTCAAGCCTCTTTTGTATTTTTTCTTAGGCTAACCAGTTATTCTGTACAGCTAATGCAATCCCAATGTGTTGCAATATCTCTTCCATTGGTACCTCCTTGGTGGACACAGAAGAAAATAATGTATTTAGCTCATCTGCCTGCTCTTAAAATGTCTGCCTGTCTTACATTTTAAGGTTCCAATATTTTCTGTTCTATGATTTTTTCCATAGCAATGATCTTTTCATTTAATATTTTTGCCACACTGCGGTATTTGTTTTTTTGCAAGACATACTCATTTTATGCACATAATGTTGCCTCTGTTCTCTCCTGCTTGTATAACTTATATACCTGCTTTTTCTACCTTATCTTGCATTTTAGGATTTTATTAAACCACAATGGCTATGTTTTATCTATCTTACCTTTATTTCCAGATGGCATACACTAATATGTATGATTATGCAGCAGTGCCCTAAAGGTTCTCTGTTTATTTTCTGTATTTTTATCTACAACTGCTTTGTTCCAGTCTATACACTGTAATGATGACCTTTCCCTTTATAAAATAAATTGTCTTTGTTGACCTCTACAACATTGCATTTTAGTTAATTTCAAATTTGACTGTTATGATCACTATTCCCCAAAGGTTCACCAATTCAACATTTAATATATATCAATATTTTTGTGGTTACTAGATCCAAGATATTGGATTGCACCTTAATGATGCGTGAGCTTGTGTGCTTAGGGAGAGGATGGTAGAAGTAATGAGGGAAAATTTAGGGGTCAACAAAGGCTTTTAATTTTAGTTTTGCATAAAACTATATTCTCTATTTTCAATGAGAAAAATTGCTATTGAAACCCTTTTTAGATGATACAAAGTCTTAAGGAAGCTAACCTCGTAAGGGCAGAGCACATCAGGGAGGAGACCATTAGCAGGATGGAGAGTTCGAAAGCAAAATTACCATTACCATTGCAGTTCAATGGTCTGGGCAGACTGAAAGCATGACAACAGTTTTAGGAAAGCCAGAAGCCAGGAAGCCGGAAATCAGAAGGAACTGTGAGTTGTAGCACAGAGCAAAGTAAGTGAGCACTGAGGTCTGGCTCCTGCTGCCTTAAATTGGAGGAAACAGTGTATGTGAGTGTCAGTATCTAAATAGCAGCCCAGTACTCAGTTGAACAGGCCTCAATATAATGTTGAGCGGAATAGTACCAGTCCACAGCCGTCGTAACATGTTCTGTAATTCACAATAGCAAATGCCCCCCACCCCAGGTTCAGGTCAGGCTGTGGCCATGGCAGTATTGTGAACATTTCTTGTGTTTTTAGACACAAATGTAATCCAGCTAATTAATATATCCCCTATATTCTTGGAGTTTTTTTAACAAACAATTAATTAAAATGGCTACTTTCGCATCTGTAGTAATAATGGTACGTATGCTGCATAATGACATACAAAAACGGTACAGACATTTAAAAATGAAAGCTAAAAGTATGCACAATAATTTGCATGCATGGTCAACTGAACAAGCACATATGCATGCTTTGATAAATGTAGTTAGGTATCTGTTGATTGTCTGTTTGATCTCTTAGGGATTATGTCTCTGAGTGGGAAGATTAATGGAAGCGACTACCAAGGTTTCTGTGGTATGAATCATACCAACATCACATCAAGACTGTGATAATGAAAACAATATGGTTATTATAGTAGTGGCAGCAGCTCTTTTTTGTAATATGGTTTTGTAAGTCTGTCTACTGAAACTATATATTGTACAGAATTGTATGAAAAATGTACATAGCCATTTGAATTTTACTTGATTTTTACCTTTTTACTTAAACCCTGAACATAGTAGTTAGAAAATATTAATTAATATGCTGTTGTGATAAATATTTTACAAGCAGAACCTAAATATTTAGCATTATTTGTATCATTAGTGTTAAAGGTACACACCAAGAGCTATATTCAAAAATTAGAGAGCTTTCTATCTGTTTAGGGAAACCTCTCAAAATACCTTGTTACTCTATGGCATTAAAAAAGATATTTCCATGTTGGAAAAGTTATTGTGTGAGAAAACCAGGCTCTCTGTAGATTAAGTTTAGTGAATATAACCTGTCACCTTCTGTTGTGTTGTATATATCCAGTCTTCTTTGCATATTACTGTCAGTATCCACTTGGTCATAGTCTATAGCTTTATTGATATATTGATATTTTGATATGGTAGAATGTTTTCTTGTAGCACCAGGCTAAATTACCATATAATTAAAAAAATATGTTTTTGCCGCTTCTTTTTTCAATAAAAAGCTGATTTGTTAAATAAGGTAAAATGTTTAACAATTTAAAAGCTGAAATACACATACACTTAACTGAATATTGTTGTGAATGACATTGTTTTTGATTTCATATTTCCATCACACAAAAATGTCATTAATCATTTTTTATTTATAGAAACATCCCATATAAGTATTGTGGTTACATAAGTAGGTAGAAAATATTGACATACGGACTATGGGCCCTATTATACACACTTAAAATCACTCTTAATAATGCCACATATTCTATAAGCTACTCGCAATCCGATTACGAGTCATTCGCCCAGCGAAACCCACAAATTTGGCCTTAGAACTCCATTGGTTTTAGCACAGCTCTAAAATTCCAAGCACTGAATATTTAAACTTAGACTAAATTGAATTCTATTAGACCCATAGCTTTAGCTTGCAAATAAAGTCTAACCCGCAACTGAAAAAAATATCCATTTTCTGTAAAAAAAATAGAATTACGTCTAACTTCCATGTTTTACTGACGTCATGGTGACAGACTAATTTACTATTGGCTGTGTTTAAGAAGTTAATTTCTGGCTTGCTTAAATATTGTCAGATCATATGACCACTTCCCCTGAAATCCTACGAGTTTACGAGTTTAGGCTCAAGGAGGTAAATTTGCGAGCTTGAATCAATAGAATACATCTAAACATTTAGAGAAAAAAATTACGGGTTAGTGGCATTTGTGAACTTCTAATAGAATGGGGCTCTATGTTCACTAACGCAACCAGTTTCTCACTAGACCTGGTATTCTTTTTGAAGAAGAGACACCAATAGAGATATCAGAGATATCCCACCGAACTAGCAAGCAACATCTCTCCTACAAGTATATTGCCCATATTTGAATTTCTTAGAATGTCTTATCAGATCCCGAATTTTACTAAGTAGGTTGCTATATTGAAAACTGATATTTTTGCTGAAATATTGATATGTTCATAATGATAAGTAGAGTATCTGAAAAAGAAACATTTTTAGATTTATGTTTAAAAAAACCGGGCTATAAAATAAGTATTGTTCAAGATACGTGGAATACAAGTTGTAGAACAATGAATTTGCAGGGTCATCCATATTAATATGTTGGGGGTCAAAATTGAGAAATGCATCAATATGCATAATAGATCAACAGATTAAGAACAATGAGAAGGAGTCTGACAGCAGGATTGAATTTTGAAAAGGAGAAAATGTAGGCTTGGTTGATAATTAACAAAAGAATAAGATTTTGGCAGTATTTTTGGCAAAAAAAGCTTGACTAATTTGCAGGGGAGAAAAATCACAATTGTAATCATCATTTATGTATAAAGCATCAACATATTCCATAGGGCTAAGTACAGGGGAAACAGTAAATATTCAAGACAAACATTATAAAAGGTTACTTAATGAAACAGGAGAAGAGTAGAGAAGGGCCCTACTCTCTTAAGATCTTACAATTTAAGCTGATTAATGATAAAATTGTTTGTTGCTCATCTGGTGTTGCAAAAGGCTACATTCACAGGAGTTTAAATTGATGGTATTAGAGTACAAGTTGCTAGGCTTCTCTGAATATATGGGTTTTCATAGAGTGTTTAAAGCTGTGAAAGGGTAGGGCAGCAAAAGAAAAGTCTGGCAGTCAAGAGTGTGAGTGGATGACGAGTGGAGAGAGAAGTACATTGTGGGCACAGCAAAGGGGGAAGTTAGGGGGTATCTGGGGATTAGACATTGACATTGATGGGGGGGGGGGGGGTGTTGTAGGGGAGTTTCAGGATTTGCAGCATATGAGACATACCGGTGTATCTATATATGTTTTCATAGTATTGAGATATAAAGAAGCTGCACAATTGCTCAATGTCAGTGCTCAAGGAAACAGTAAAATATTATATATCTTGATAGTAATCTTCTAATACTTAGAATAAAGATGCATCCAAGTCATGTGAACCATTATAATTTGTGTGTTATTTAGCCCAAGCTACAATGTTCTTCTTTGCAGGGAAATTGGCTAGCTGTATCTTCAACACTGTGTACTACACGAAGAATTATTCAGGTCAAGGTAACCCACCTTTATTCTTATATTTTATGTATGTGTTATGTTTCATTCAGTAGTAGAAACTACATATGGAAATCACATAGAATAACTCAGCAACATGAACACAACCTTTTACAAGTTACATACATATTTTATAGGCATTCAAAAAATCCTCAAAATTGTATTTGCACTATTGTAATAGAAATGAAAAAAAGTGAGTAAAAATACAAAACCTTCTCATACTAGTAACTTGCCAGTCATTTGTAATGACAGGTTGGGGGTGTTCTCTGTAGCAGAAATGTAAAATGCTATCGTACTTCCCACCAGGTAATGACATATTGGTTGCTAATCAAAATATTTTTATGAGGTATCATATCTTTTCAAAATTATTTTTCTTTCTTTCAGTTTAATTAACATGCAAACATTTTCATATATTAGAAACATAGAATTAAATAATAATAACCATAAAATATTTAAATATCTAAAAACTTCTAATAAAAAATTTTTTTAGGTTTCATTTTAGGTTTAGTGCATTGCAAAGAGTGTATAAAATACTAGTCACAAACACCACAAGCCAGTCATCCAACTAACCAAATAAACAACAAAATATAACTTTAATCTTTGCCACTCATTGACAGTTTTCTGTTGTAATAAAAGCTGAAAGGTTAAATATTTTTAGTTTATAGTTTCTACAGGGTCGAGTCACATTATTAAGAACACGCCAACTTTTGATATCAACAGCGCTTAGCATTCTGCAAACGTATCAACCATCGCCGTCATTGGTAAAACGTGTGATTTATCTGACTTTAAAAAGGGTATTATCACTGACTTTCGAACCAAGGGTGGCTGTATTTCTGAAACAGAGCAGTTTGTGAACTGTTTTCTGTGCTGCTCTAGTTAAAGTCTACGGGAGCTGGACAAACTGCACCATTGGGAATAAACAGCATGGAAACTGCGGAAAGTCGGTGGCTGATGTGTGTGAGGGCCAACCAGCACGCTACAGTTGAGCAACTCACCATCCAAACGAACCAGTGGGCTTGCAGACATGTGTCTAAAATGATAATACAGCGAACACTGTTGGATATGGGGCTCCAAAGCAAATGGCTGGTCACTGCACCCATGCTGACGACGGTTCATGATCATAAACTGCTTCAATTTGCACGACAGTACAGAATTGGACCTCTTCTAATTGGCAAAGGGTTGAGAGTCAAGTTTTCTGCTCTATCGACTTGATGGACGTTGGTGTGACAGACGCAAAACCTCCAAGAACAAACACTCTGCATTCATTGTTGGAAGAACACAAGCTGGTGGCAGCAACGGTATGGTCTGGGGAACGTTTTCTTGGCATTGTCTGGGTCCTCTAATACCTCTCGAAGCAGTCTCAATTGTTTTGGGTTACCTATCCATCCTTGCAGATCAAGTATACCATACCATACATGTTGAATGTCTTCACACGCACTACTCAGCAGCTGTCAGATGCAATGCAGTCTTCACAGCTCCAGATACCTTTGCTAACCTTCCAGCATCTTATTGACTCACTACCATGCCACATGGCGGCTGTCTGTGCTGCACACAGCGGATATTCAGGATATTAGGTCATAATAGGTTATAATAATCTGACTTGACTGTGTATTATAAAATAAATCAGGTGACAAATTTTTATTAGCGCAAACAGAATTCTACTGTTTTATTGAAAGGTAATATAAACTAAGCCTGTGTATTAACAATTACCCTACATCATCCCTTACCACTTATCCACAATTGCAATTGTATATAACAAAGTGAGGGTAGTATTAAAGCAAGCATCAAGGACCCATGAAGTACAATGGTAGTCATCTATTCCCTTCAAGGTTAACCTTAGTGCATAATATTTTTAATCTTAAAAAACATATCTTTATATTTTGGCAGAATTATGAACAAAAATGCAGCTGCACACATTAGACCAGTTTGTTTTCTTACTGACCAGTTAGACAAATGGATAGGTCCTCTGGACAAGTGGTGGTATGGAGTTCATATTACCAGAACAATTGTCTCTTTATCTTTTGCCCTATGAAGGATTCTTCATTTATGCAAGTAGAAATACACAAATCATTCCAAATTCTCCATCAAGTCCAACGTTTTAGATCTTTTGAAACCTAGTTTTGCTTGTTTTGACCTAGAGAGACACACCAGTTGTAGTTGATACAGACCGAATTTAGCCTCAAACAGGGAAAAACTGTTTTCTTCCACAAACCAGAAAATAATAATAATTGAATTGTCCCAAAATGCATTTCTTATCCATCCCATGTCACTGAAGGAGGATTCACTGACCTAAAATATATTTGTAAGAACATTACTTTAACTTAAATCCAAGTCTAGGGTACCGACAGAAAGCTAGTAACAAAGTCATAGCTGGAGGCATAAGGCCTGCTCTTGGGGGCAAACAGGCAAGACGTCAAATCAACAAGTAAGACCAAATTACTAGCACACCCAAGAATGAAGAAACCTAGTTACATTAGTTGTAGCCCTCAATTAAACGAATTCTTGAATTCAATGTAATGCGCACATAAATGTTTTACTATAATCAAAGCAAACAATTTATATTTCAGACATTTTTTTACTGGATCACATTCAAGGCACATATAATCTCTGAAATGTCCCTGCTTAAAGCTTACAAGTCCAGAAGAAGGAGCTGATTCTTATTATTTATTCTCCACAGTCCATTTCCATATTCAAAACCTTTGTAGTGAAATGAGAAGCAGATGACACCTACAAATCTGATGGACGTAAAAGCTTTAAGCAGGGACATTTCATGCTCTTTTCCTAATCAAGGCATTCCATCAAAATTACCTGTATTTAAATAGCATGACACTGTTCACATGCAAAATATGTGACCCCCAACGCCTCCCCCCCCCCATTTAATTCTTGGGGTTGTGATCCTTTTGCCAGTAGTTCATTAATATGAAGATAGGACTACACCTAAAATCATGTTGTTAGATAAATGCATAGATTGGCAGTATAGTTCAGTCAGTCAGAAATATGTGTTTATATCCCCTCCCCAAAAACACTCTGACTAGATTTTAACATGTTTTCAATTAACAAAAATGGCACCAATGCATGCAGACACCACTAGGTACTTCCCTATTTAGCCCAATGTGAAATCTGGCCCTCAAGGTACTCTGCTTGAAATGGAGTAATGGCGGAAATATGCACATTTAGTGCATGCCCAATCCTAAAGAAATGTGAAAGCATACTGTACTAAAACAAAATCTCATCAGTTGTACAATAGATGCTAATTTCATTTTGTTAATCATTCAGTTCTAATGCATCTCTCAAATCTGACGCAAAGTCAATTCATGTATATAACAACCCAGATACATATCTAGCAAATGTTTGCAACAGCACAAATGGATATGATCATTCAATAGATTATGAATTGTTCTTGTACATCATATCAAATATCTTACTTTACATGTGAAGACTGGTCACTGTCTCAGATCTGAAACTGTGTAAAGATAGTTGTTAAAAGATCAGTGCTACAGGTCTTTTTTCTGGTTATTAACTGACAGGATCAGATTAGTGAGTAATCATGTATTCTGATGTGTGTATAATAATATACCTAGGTACCAAGATATAATGAGAGAAAATAATGCACAGAAGTCAGAGTGCCATCAGAATAATCTCTAAGTTTTATTTGGACAGTCTGTCCCTTATATAGCATAACACACGTCACAGCTTATTAGCATAGTTGGAAATAGGGTTAAATACATGTTTGCAAGCAACTGTCTTTTTATGTTTTACTCAGCAAAACCTTATCTAAACTCCCGGCTTGCTTCAGATACGTTGTCTCAGTAGTATCTGAAGCAAAAAACAAGACACAGGAAACAGATGTTTTAAAGAACATTAACGTAAACATTCTACAGATGACGCACTTAAACATTCTAGTGAGATAAGAAACATGCTGACATACTTTTTATAATCATGATATTCTTAGCTAATTAATTTCTAAATGAATAAATTAAAATACCTAACAATCCCTCCTCTTATAAATGTATTAAACAAAGGTCTTAAAGCAAGGTTCAGTTTAAATGGTAACATTGCCATTGACGGTCTGGCAGTGGAACAGGTTCCAAATAGATGATCTGTGAGGGCACAGTCCTATTCACAGGGCTCCCCTTGGTGAGATCAATAGTCTCTCTGGGCTCCTCTTTTTGCAGTACCTGAATATGCAAATATTCAATGTTGTTACCTCTGCCTGAGGTGTAGATTCCAAAAGTATGTCTCCCTTCATCACACTTTTGTATAGCTGATTTTGGCTGCAGGAGAATGGCTCCACACCCCGTGTCAGCTTTAAGCGTCTCTTTGTACCTTTGCACTTCCTGTGATAAGGTGGGGAGTAACCCCTGTCAGCTCCTGTATTCCATAAGGCCAGTTTCCAGCTAGGACATCTCTCATTTCCATACGGAGAGGCTATACACAAGTATACTGGCGCTTTTCTCACCCCTCCACTACGTCTTCCTCCAGAAAGTCCACATCTTAGTACTTGACATAGGTCTATTTGGTTGGTTCCTATCTGCTCCTCCTTGAACACTAGGGTCACTTGGCCATCATGTCTCTTTTCATTCTGTGCATCCGCATCTCTTTAATAGATTTCGTCTGGTTGCCTCTGGGTCTTGTTACTTCTTCCCATATGATTATGGGTGCTACTATGCAAAGAGTTATCAAGATGAGGCATGTCAGTGAGATTCTTAGGCCACACCAGTTAGGTCTTTTGAACAGGTGCCAGGACATTTTCTTGGGCCAGTTGAGAACCCCAAAACCCGCACCATTCGGTTCTTCACTGGGTTTGAGATGAGTTTCCCCCCCTTTGTAGCCCAGCCTGACTCGCAATGAGTCAGCTAGCAGGTTTTCGGAATCAACTGGCTCAAGCTCTGGCACTTTTACTCTCTTGCAGTGAGTCAGGTGTATCCAGGTGGCTTGTTCGGCAACTTTCAAGGCAGTGGGTGATGACAGCAGAACTTGGTACGGTCCTTCCCACCTGGCCGATGCCAAATTTTTGCACTTGATTACTTTAATTAGGACCCACTGGCCTGGTTGTACCAAGCAGGGTCCCTGCTGTTGCTGTGGATGAGAGAGAGATGGAGATAATATCTTTCTTACTTAACATTTTTCTCATATAGTCTGCTAAGTGTTCACTCATGTTCTCATCTTCTGAGATAAATGGTCTAAATTCTGGTAGTAGGAATGGTCTCCCATACAATATTTCAAATGGGGTTAACTTCTTCCTACCTGGAAGCATGTGCATGTTTAGCATGACTAATGGTAAACAGTAAAGCCAATTTCTCCCTGTCGCTGCCATCGTTTTCCTCAATTTATTTTTAATGGTACCATTAGTTCTCTCCACTAATCCAGCTGACTGTGGGTGGTACGCACAGTGGTTTTTCAACTCTATGTGTAATGCTTTACTCAAGTGGTCGATAATTTTGTTCACAAAATGTGTGCCGTTATCGCTATATATTTTCTCTGGTATACCAAACCTAGGAATTATTTGTGTCACTAAGGTTTTAGCCACTGTGATTGCGTCAGGGTGAGCACATGGTTTCGTTTCCACCCACCTAGAGTATACATCAATTATCACTAGGCAATATTTCTTCCCTTCACACCTTGTTAGTTCAATGAAATCCATACATATTGTTTGGAAGGGGTATGTTGGTTCTGGGAATGTGCCTCTTATGGGGAGATAGTTACCCTGAGGGTTGTGTTGTGCACAAACAAGGCACCCTGCACAAAATTTTTTAAAATAGGTGTTTAATCCATAGGCTGAAAATATTCTGCTGACCATGTCTACCATACTCCCTCTTGAGACATGACTTATGCCATGGCTCAACATAGCTGCATATCTGAATAGTGATTTTGGTAAAATTGGTTTCCCTTCTATACTCTCATAAATATTATCAGCATTTAGTTTACTCCCTTTCTTTAACCAGTATGTTTTTTCCTGTGAGGGTACGTCTGTCTGTATTTGCTGTTGAATACTCTTGTCAATTTGGTCTACGAGATACACAGATGTGTAGCTGTGTAAGAGAAAAATGTGTATGTTTACTTTGTCTCAGTTACCCAGTTCAGGCTTTTCCTATATATTTTGTACTCGGTGAATACTGCACTCCGAGGTCATAGGGCAAGTACTCCCATTGTGTTTTATCTGTCTGAGCCTTTTCTACCATCCCTCCTAACTGTACCCACCTTCCACCAGCTGGCATAGCCAGTGATATGTGTGGCACTGTGTGTCCTGCATAGAGTAGCTGGTCTTGATCATTCAATTTTACTCACACCCCTGTATACCCATTTTCTGTCCAGTATATGTAATCCAAGGTTATTCTGGTATTGGTGTGTTTGAAAAATGTTTTTCATAGTCCACATCCCTCCCCGGTGTACTTTCAAATTTCATAGTGCAGTGTAATGACCCTGTGCTTTGTTTTACACTGGAAGATGGAGCTAGGTCATTAGCCATGGCTACCAAAGTGCTGGATACTTGTCCTGGCCCTTTCGACACCATGTCTAATGTGTAAAAGTAATGTGGTTCACCCATCCCCTGCACTACATTTACATCGACAGGTATGCCCCCATGTATGCTTTCATGCCTTACTCTGTAGAAACCACTCTAATGTTGCATTTCAGCATCAGATCTCTACCCAAGAGATTTATCGGGCATCTAGGGGAGAGTATAAAAGGATGCTCAAATGTTTTGCCGTTGAACAATCTCCCTGTGAGTGGACATGATATAGGTTCGCTATTTGTCTGTCTTGCTGCTGACCTAACCAGTATGTTTTGTGACGACGTGTAACTAGTCCATGTGCCATCATCGCTCCACACTGACCTACATGCTCCTGTATCGCATAAAAATGTTATCATTACCCCCTCTACATCTAGTTGAATGACTGGTTGTTCTGCTAGAGCCATTAAGTCTATACATGATTCTAAATTCAACATATCATTTATTTCTGGCAAGTTTGCATCATTATTACCATACTCATACAATTCAGATTCAAGCAATTCTTGTTCAGCAAATATTTGTAAAGGAAGGGTACAACCTGGTTCTAGTCATTTGTCGGTCTGGTCATCGTCATCCGCTCCCTCTTCCTCCTGGTACTTTCTGTTTCTGCAGTGACGTGCTAAGTGGCCGGCCTTGCCACACACGTAACAATTTCCATAAAATTTTCCTCTGTTTCCACCTCGACCTCGTCCACATCCACCTCCTCTCCCTCCACATTTTTGGTTATTTCCACCATCACCAGAAAAGAAAGCAAAAGTTATAGGTTGCGCTTTCCCATCAACAGAAGTCATCAAATACACCTCCTTTGGTTTACTATCTTGCTTTATCTGTTTCTTTTCATTTGCTCTCTTACACTGCTCTTCTGCATGTCTAGCATATTCTATGGTTTCCCTAAGGGGACATGTTTTGTAAGTAATTTGGTGTTGTATCACAAAGTCATTTATTTCTGGATGACATCCCCTGAGAAAAGCGTTTTTTTTAGTTGCTGAGCATATGGTTCAGCATCATCATATGGGTTAGGTCCCGCTATGGCTGTCAAATACAACCCGCAACCTCCCCATATATTGTTCCACACTTTCATCATCTTTTTGTACACACTCGTTTATCTTAGTCCAGTCTGCGTCTGTCAGCTATTCTGCCTATTAGAGTGTCTTCTCGTTGGGTCAGTTCTTGTGATCCATATTGCAATGGCTCCCCCCTTAGGTCCAGTGGATTCCAGTCACCTTCACTAAGGATCCAATCGGACCCTAATATCTGCCTCAGACACCGTACAACCTGAACACCATTTAATTTAAAACTTTGCTGCAATCGCTGGAACTTAAGTCTGAAAATTCCCATATTGTTATTTGGGTGGGGGACTCCTTCTACAGCTCTCCTCACATCTGCATCTGTCCATGCTCGGTATACTAGCATTGTGGGTGGCAACACATTTCCCCCATCTACAAGCTCTCCCCCCCCCCTAGGATTGGGAACCTCAATTAAGGGATAAAATGGCACAGATGTTATTCCCTTACCTCCGTATTGATGATCTGGTGCCCGCCTGGTTCTGGCGGGCCGTCCTTCATAAGGTGGTGGTGTTGGAGGAGGTGGATTTGGAGCGGTGGCGGCAAGCAGGTATTTACGGGCATCATCAAATTCGTCCTCTACATCATCACTATAAGTGACCATATTCCCAGGAGTTGGAGGGGCGGTCAGTCGTGGAAGTCTTTTCTGTGTACACATAAACATATCCTCTTTCGAAGGAGAGAGGTGGTTAACAATACATGTCCCTCCCCCCGTAGGCACCGTCATTGTGATACACATTTGCCTTTTTGTTTTCATCTTAAATAATTTTTTATTTTTAGTATAGAAAATGTATTTACTTTTTATTATTTTTATTTTTATTTCCTTAATTAAGTAACATTGCGTTTACTTTTACTTTCGTATACTTCTTTGTGTATAGTAAAGCTCAATAAAGTTTGAACGTCTCCTATACCTTCCTTGTAATAAGGATTAATATTGCCAAGAAGTAGTGGATACAGGGCACTGATTCCAGCAGAGGTAGTATAGTAGATGCTGTGTATCCAGTGGGTGCGGTGAGCATTGTCATCACTTAAAAGGGGTTGTAATAACATGCCTTTGTCTCTCTTTACAGCAACCACACTTTCTCCCTTCTGCTATGTTCCCTTAAGGTTACAGACAGACATATTTCACATAAAAAAACTAACACACACACACAGAGGGAAAAAATGGAAGCAGGAAAGGGGAGTGGTCTGCTATGTGGGGAGTTGGCCAGACCCTGCACATCTTCACATAATGCAGATCAGTCACCTCCCTGCCCAAAGGTCAAGCATTGAGTAAAGTTACAAAGACACAGAAACTTTATATATATACACAAATACACATAAGAAAACAATTCTAGAATACAGTGTTCACAATTCCCACACATAAGTGTGTTTTTACCAGACATAAGTTACAGATGCACACCAGAAACCCTTTGCATATTAAACATTTCTGTAGAGATAACCTTGAAAACTGCAGGGTCTAGGAACCACACTCCTGGCAGTGCGATGTATGCCCTTGAGAGCCTATCCACCTATACATATACATATATATACACATATACATATATATATATATATATATATATATATATATATATATATATATATATATACATATAAATATACCCACATATATACATATCTTGAACTCCTATAGTATCAATTAAAGTTAATAGATATACACAAAAAATAATATCACAGGTACATGGAAATATACATAGCATTACATATACATACAACAACCAACAGACCTTTTATACATTTTCCAGAAATAATCTGTATATCTCCCACACCTTGGACCATCCGCCTACTCCACACCCGAGTGTGGAAACCTGGTTCACGTAGAGAGAGAGTCGTTCACGCTACCTCTCGCACGTTACACCTCAAACACCACCACATATACTCGGCACATCAAGGACCCATAAAGCCGTAGCTTCTGATGGGAAGTCTTGTTGTGCAGTTCCCTTTAGTGTAAACCTTGCCACCCAACCTTCAGGGCCGACAGGTAAACCACTCAAAGTCCAACTTCACCATATACCGTGTGGTGCCTTTGTGGACGTATCCCTTACAAGTATAGCTCCCACCCAGGGCTTCATACACACAATCTTACAGAGTATTTTAGTAAGAAGTTATGAATACACAGAAACTGCAGACAAAATATTTCAACATTGTATAACCAAGTAAAGAATGAGAAAGATGGAAATTCAAGCAGTTAGATGCCTGTCGTGCTCAACTGCCACAAATTTTGGTTTGTGCGTCTTCCATAAACACAGGCAAGTCACAGGATTACCCCTTCGGAGACTAGGTGGGTAATGCGTGACCACTCACTACCAAAAGTGGATAGTTTCAGGTAAGAATTTTGAGAACAACACAAAAGAATACATGTATATATATACATACACTCACAAGTACACAGAAATATACAGAATGTTGACAGGTATATACAATAACCAATAAATCTGTTATGCGTGTTACACCCCTCACAAACATACATACACCCGGTACCGGTATTTAAATCATACAAAATGGTAACATGCACACACATACATATTTTCTTGCAAGAGCTCATTTGAAAGTCGGACTCATTTACCCCTTTTTCATGGTAAGCTTTCTCAATAGCGTTACCTACGGAGAACTTATTTTATAGTCTTTTCCTCAGGATAATGACTCTTTTACCTCTCTGTGGGTAAGTGTCAACCCTTCCACCTATTACTAGGCTAGAAACCTAGTTGTACAACTCTTTTACCTAATATCACTGTTAGGCAAGGACCTGGGACATACACACATATGCAAAATGCAGCAGAAATTCATATACTCACTGTCAGTTCGTTGTAAGCTGTGCCTTGTCATCCCTCGGAAAAGCACCTTGCCTCTGTGGTCCAACTGATCGTATATATCAGGCCTGAGGTCTTTCTCAAGGTAAGGGAGTCCTCAGCGACTTACCCCCTCCTTGCACGGTAAAAGGAGTTTTGCTCCGTCCGAGGAATTATAAGGGAAACAACCACGGCTCGAAGGACCAAAATGATAGGATCAGATTAGTGAGTAATCATGTATTCTGATGTGTGTATAATATTATACCTAGGTACCAAGATATAATGAGAGAAAATAATGCACAGAAGCCAGAGTGCCATCAGAATAATCTCTAAGTTTTATTTGGACAGTCTGTCCCTTATATAGCATAACACACGTCACAGCTTATTAGCATAGTTGGAAATAGGGTTAAATACATATTTGCAAGCAACTGTCTTTTTATGTTTTACTCAGCAAAACCTTATCTAAACTCCCGGCTTGCTTCAGATACGTTGTCTCAGTAGTATCTGAAGCAAAAAACAAGACACAGGAAACAGATGTTTTAAAGAACATTAACGTAAACATTCTACAGATGATGCACTTAAACATTCTAGTGAGATAAGAAACATGCTGACATACTTTTTATAATCATGATATTCTTAGCTAATTAATTTCTAAATGAAGAAATTAAAATACCTAACATTAACCTCAATGACGAAAGGGTATATGGAAATGTTCGGCCACACCACACTATTTCACAATTCATCACAATCCTCCCCAGCAGACCTTTCATTGAATCCATTTGATCGTTAGATACTCTATAAGTCTGAGGATGCACAAATGTTTCATATTTAAGTGTTTTTAATGTGTTAATGTTTTTTTTTATCATTGCTTTATATGCGTTAAAGTTTACTCTTTGTGCTTTCTGCAGTATTTATTATCATGGTATCTCAAAGTGATATGGGACTCCAATGACTGATGTAAAGGGGTATAATACAGTATGTAATTTAATTAATCCAGTTGCATTAACCTAGTAGAATAGCCCAGTGTGTCTCGATGATACAGACACAAAGAGCATACATTTTAACGCTATCCATACTTTCATCCCTTTCATCTATGCTTCTTTCTATGCATGACAGTATATTAATATGATTTGAAACTCCTACTTTTTTTATTGTTTATTGTATATTTCTGAGATGCACCTAAGAAATACACAGAAGTATTAACATGGTTTAAAAAAGAGCCCCAGAATGCTGCCCTAAAATCCAGAGCGTCTAATGACTACGGAGTCTGATTAAAAAGAACTAGGTACCCACAAACCTTTTTTTTATTTTTACAATATTTTACATTCATCTGTAATGAAATGAGAAAGTATGCGTTGCAGCGTATCGCTTAAGGCTTTAGATTGTAAGTTTGCAAGTTTTTAATCTTGTGTCCGTGCCTTGGAAACGAGCACTATGTACATTTCATTCTAAGCTCAAAACAGGGCCATCTATTCTTTATAAGGTGTTAAGTTTGTTTTCTCCATGTACTGAACACCAGTACAGCGCTACGGAATATGTTGGTGTGATATAAATAAATATAATAATAATAAGGCTGTGATTGTCAACACAGCTTCCCCCAGGAAGCACACAAATTAGAGCAGTGATGTTGCATGCTACTTGTTTTCTCAGGAAACTATTCCATGGCTCCACATAAGAAAAGATCTGAGTGAAGTTCACTCATAAGACCCTTCAGAGCTATCACATCACACTCATAAATCTAACCTCTTTGAAATGCCATCCTAATGTCCATAATATTGGATTCTACTACCCGAATGAGCCCAGAAATTCTTAAGGATTCATTCACAATACCCCATATACTCTATGAGCCAGGGTATCATCCCCCACCAAATGGTCTCTACCACTATAGCTTAGGTATCCTAAGGGATTCCCCCTCACTGTCTGCTATTCGCAATGAGACTTTTTTTTGCATGATCAGTCATATTTTCAAAATAAATGCAAGAATTTCACAATTTCTGTCACGGTATGCAAACTTTTGAGCACAACTGTATATTATATATTTTTTACTAATACCTGGGGGCCCACACCGCTGCCCCTCCTGCCCCCACCCATGCACCAAATAACAACAACCCCACCTGACTCCTGTCTCTGTCCTTGTCCCTGCTGGCACCCACCACCCCGACACCCATGGCCTCCCCAGCATCCGCACTCTCTTCCTCCACTGCCAGTGCATCTTATGGCTGGCACAGGGAATCCGGAAAGAGGTCACATAAACATGACATATTTCTAGATCCCCTGCTCAGGCCATCAGACGCACCAGCAGGGGAGAAATAGACTGCAGAAGCTGGTGAACCCAATGGTGCCGGAGTGGTGGGGGGCAGGGGGTTGGTGTTAGTATATGGGTGGAGGTCAGCGGGGCAGGGATGGAGGTCGGTGTATGGGTGGGGGCCCCTATGGGTATTTAAAAATAAACTGTTTATCATCACTGGGGCCCCTCCAGAGAAGAACCCCACTGTACCGCCTGCACCGGCGGTAGCTCCGTCTCTGCCCCTTGGCTCGTTTAGCTTTGAATGTTAGTAATTTTCATCAGTTTCAATAAAGGTAGAATTTACGTTAATTCTGCTTTTTCATACGTGACTTAGTATTGTGGCAATTCATAGTATACAATAATAGGAAAAATTCACAATATAGTTAATTTACTTTACCAACATTGTTGTTATTATTTTAAATTGTTTATAGATTGTAAACAAATATATCCACTATTATTTTGCTGTTTAATCTGCAATTTTGGTTATGTTCTTTTCTGGTCATTTACTTCCGGAGGTGGAAGGAAACTTTGAATACACAAAAAGTTTCTGTCGGTGATGTTGCATCTACAACTTCCAGTGCTTTTGTCACAGTTAATGAAAGCTCATTTGTTAGCAAGGACACACCCTCCTGAGAAGATATCTCAGCAAAGAATAATTATTTATAAAATATAAAAACATCAAGCCTATATTTACTGTTATTGTTTTCTAAAAAACAGTTTGCCCATTATCAAGATATGCAAAATAACACAAAGTAAAAAATAACCACTGTGGCCCTTTACATTATTTATTGGTTCAATTCTTTAAAAAATATCCTATATCAAATAGTAGATAAAATAGAATAAAATAGAATAGAATACAAATATTATTTGATTTTACCTTCAAATGTGAAATGCTATTATGGAGACATAAAATATCTTTTTATTTTTAAAATTTTCGATAACCATACCAAACTTAAATTAGTATTCAACATGATATCACTCTGATCTTTACATTACAATGTTCAGGATTACATGATGTGTCTTAGCATTAATATCTTTACTTTTTACCTTTCTTATTCACAGAGTGAATTGCCTTAATGTGTCAGGGTTGCTGACAGCAAATGCAAATCTTAACCCTTTCCTCTGTTTTATTTTATTGGAAATCTTGAAAGCAACATACTGCCCCAAATCTAAAAGCATACATTATCATTTATTTTATGCATTATACACATAATATGCTATAAGTCAATCATGGGATGAGAAGTGGCTTCAATTTCAGTATTTTTCCCACCTTGAACTGGCAAATAAGCCTTGCATCCAACCAATGTAATTTCTGACAAAAGTCTAATTGTTTGGATTTCTCTGCGGAAGACCCATATGTACACTCTTTCTGATAGTAATTCGTATAAAAATTCTCCATAAATGCTAAAATGGTTTTATGCTTGGAAATGCATACTGTGGAAGTATGGGGTTTTGCATTATATTATTTCATTCTTTTCTTTGTGCTGTTGGAAATAAACGTTGTGGACGATTCATTAAAATTCATTGACAATTTGCTAAAGATGTTTTATACATGAGACAGGTCTAGAAGGCCTATTATCTGTCCAGCAGATAAAAAAAGACACCAGCACATAGATTAAGCAAGGGTGCACTTCTAATCTAAATGTAACTATCTTAAAAATAAATACATATATTAAGCAGTAGTGGCCATGGGTCTGAAGAGTAATAAAAGAAACTAGAGCATATGAATGGAAAACACGTAATGCCTCTTATCAAATGTATTTTTTAAATATTTGAATATTTCTACAGCAGATTAAGAAAGCTTTTGTTATTTATTTTCTGATTATTTCCTTGTTAAGATGTAATTTTTCCTCCTTTTGTAGCAATACCCAGTAGTTTTCTTTTTTTGCATAATACACCTGATGAATGAAAAGTGGTTCATGATGACAAACTGATTATGTGTATAATTTAAAGAGGTAATCACAATAGAAAAAATATTTAGCTGAGTAAAAATAGAGTATATATAAGTCTCATCAGGACCAGCAATTGTAAAAGCATATATCTTATAATTACTATCTGTTCTGTTATCTTTCCATTGGTATATCCAAAACTGATGTGTTTGTCTGTTAGGTCATAGCATTCAACATCATGATATAATGGTCCCGTAGACAGAGTATGTGAGCCTTGCCGTGAAAGTTGCAAGAACATGGTGTAATAGGGTCAGAACTGTCACAATCCACAAGTCTAACGTAGCAAGTCAATAGATCTATGATAAAGAGGTCATGACAGCTATATGTCTGAGGAGCACAGTGGTTTTATCTGTTCAGTGTTTGTATGTCACAGATCTGGTCAATGCATTATCTCTTACTGTGGTTTTCTGGTACATATAAAGGAGGACTTACTTTAATGGACCACTGTGGTCATTTGTTTTTTCCATTTTTAGCTTTTCTTCTCAATTATTCTTTACTGCAAAGATCAATTTTCATTTTTCAGCTGTTAATGTCTCAGGGGGTGTGTCCTTGGTATTTGTAGATACCACATCCATACTGTGCAGAAATTTACGGTACATTCAAAGTCCATTCCCATATTATGAGTTTAATCAGCAAAACAATAGATCCCAGTATAACTGCATATAAAACATAATATGTTAGAGGCTGTATTATTTTATTTGTATTATTAGCATATGTGTAAATATAGTATATTTTACAATTATGACTACATTGGTGCTTTAAGAATATATTGTTGCCTGCAGTTGCAAAACAATATTTTAGTAAAAACAGAAAATAGTGTACATTTTTATAGTAGCATAATGAGGCGTTTGAGTGTAGAACTACATTTATTATTATTAAATGATCAGGTGCAGAACTTTTATCAATTTACAAAAATATGCAAGAAATACATAAACTAAGATTAATATTTGAATGTTGTTGCTTCTCTAGTTTGAGTCTAACTCCAGGAGGTTTACTAAAGCACAAGACTTCCCAACTTGGAGACTTGTTAGGTTTCGCCAATGTCCACTGCAGTGAGATCTCTTTAGATAATGAAAAACCACAGAAGGCAGCAAGCCTCTCCAGAGCTTCATTATTTGTATTATTGTTGGCAGAATGCCTAATGTTATATCACTAACTAAAGTAAGATATGAATATACAAATTTTCCCAGACTCGTTAAAGTCACTGTGGGCTGTTTGGTGCCTCGCTCAATTTTATAATATCTATCACAATCTTAGTGAAGCACTTCACAGCCTCCATGAAGGTACCTCAAAGAGGTCACCGTTTAGATTAAACACTGTGTGAACATAAGATAAGGCAATTATTCACTGTGTTAAACTTAATCATGGCCTGTCTGGGGCACTGAGGAGAGAGCTTGAAACCAGTGATATAGGAGTCTGCAAACATTTTTAATTTCTTTGTTATTAGGCTATTATGTGAATTTTTATAATAACAGATGCTTAGAGTTAACTTGGAGATAATCACATATAAAAAAATATTCAGCCTTCAAATCATTCTAACCATGGCTATCTTCAGAAACACAAACATCTCTAAATAATCAAAAGTTAGTTATCACCAAAATAGGGTGCAATTATCCAAGTAGGGACTATTAAGGGTACCAGATACTGGTTCTGTTAATATGTTTATTATATATATCAAAATCAAAGTTATTTTCTTAACAAGCTAATAGGGACCAAGTAAGCTTTGGGGTACGCAACTTGTGCAACCTTCCAGGTAGGAGGTACCCTTTGAGGTCCTAGTGAGGTTCTTATGCTTTGACCTAACCCTTTTCTACCTATCTACCTATATACCTATTATTGTTTTGTACAGTAACTCCAACTCTCTCTATATGCATATATTGTTACATCTGCAAATATAATATAATTTTGAACCTCTAAATGCAAATTAGAGAGATCAGTTTCACTTCTTTTTTTAGTGCGCCATTTAGAAGAATAAAAAAAGTTATATTTTATTTCCTATTTTTTGTGTGAGAATTGATTGTGTTGGTATTATGCACCAAGGATATACAATACTTTTGTACTTATCACAGAAATATAAAAAAATATAATAATAAAAATAATATGTTGGCATTTTTCTATTGGGAAAAATGCTATTGCAGTCTCAGCAAAACTCTTCAAAGCCATTGCAGATCTTAGCGAATGTAATTGTATATAATAACAGCACAAACATACAGATACACAAGTATGGTCACTTTCCTTTAATGTTCTAGTGGATTAGATTAGTGATACTTACTGCTACCTAAGAGTCTGAAGGACCTACAACAATATGGTGAATTATTATACGATTTTGAACTACTGTTTTATGTATTGCTTGAATTGCAATGACATGGCGACTCAGTTCAATTAATTGGTGTCATAGATGCATCATGTATTGTATGACTTCAGATACTATAAAAAAACACCAACGTTTTACTACTCTATCTATACATTGATTGATTTCTCTTCCATCTGCAGTAGAATTCAGTTGCTGATTTTTGGTTCTTTGTCATTTGAAATGCTTTTACCAAATACTATTTTCACTGAATGTAAAGCGTTAGCAGTATGTATTCCAATAATATTTTCTTGCCTTCCGCAAATTACGAATAGGATGGGTGCAGTACTTCAAAATAATTGTCTGCTACCTTCTGTTATGAATAGCAGCTAAAGAATTCCTGAGGAAACAACAAATCACTCTCAAAACATGTATGGACAGACAACTCAGAAAATACTTCCCATATGCCCAGGAAACACTCATTCCTCTAAAAGTCCAGCTCCCAAGGAATAAATCAAGATGTGGAGAAAGACATTAATCTCTGCTATTTTAGTTTTATTGGGATTACATATTAAATCATCAATGAGATGTACCATGCAACATGGTAATTAATGGTATGTCTTTGGAAAGAATTATGTGTAGCAATAGTGGGAATGTTTTCATAGTCCCTAAAACATAATCATGTTAAAAACAGTCAGATAATGCTCAAAATCAGGCAACGTTTCAAGCAAAACTTGATTTTAAATAGTAAATGCATTCAGTAAAAAATGAAATGTTTGAAGGGGTTTTGTAGAAGAAAAACAGAAACAAAGCCCCCTGACATATTCAAATAACAAACGTATTAAGACACAGCTAAAGTCTATTGCCCCTTCTGGATTGCTAACTTGCGTACTTCAATGAAGCCGTGAGCAATGCCATGTAGGGCCACCCAAAATGGGTGGATCATAGCAGAGAGGTCAGACAAATTACAGTCCACTGGATAAGGAACTGGCCACGACTCCAGTATCATTGCCATGAAAATATTGTGGATGAGCGCAACCAGGCACAAGATGGTCACCGAGAGTTGGAGAAGACTGAAGGATTGAATACACAAACACAAAGATAGAGCTATGTCTGTGAAAGGAAGTGGTTGTCTGCCTAATTCTTATACAGGTCTGAGCATGCTGCCAAAAAAAAACCATTAAGGGGGGAAAACGTTTTTATTTTTTGCGTTAAAATTGTGTAAACTTCACTGTACAAGAGAAAGAGAGAGATTAATCGGTTTAAAAGTAATAGATAGTTAAGGTGGGTGTTTAGATGTAAAAAGCAGAATGTGTGTTGTTAAAGAGCTTCATAATTTCGCACTGCAGACCATAGGATGCAGGCCGCATGGAAAGCCTTTAGGGAAACTGGTTTTTAATGTGTTGAGGGTATATATTCCACCAGTGGAGAATCATCTTCATATCCATCCTAAGCACAGGAAAAGGGAAGCAAAGCACCTTGTTTGAGTTTTTTGTAACATTTTTTGGCTCCCACTCAGTATCTCAACATCTTACAGAAAGGTTTGCTAATTTAAGTTTCTTTTTACTAAAATATTATGTGCACTGGCCAGGCAAGGAGAGGATGCCTTGAGGGCAATGATTTTACCGTTGAAATTCAGTAGCAAGTTATAGCACCTTTAAAATGTGAGTGTGATAAATCTTTCTTTTGAATGTTTGCATCATGCAATATCCTGTTAGAAAGATTTCTTATTTATTGAAGGTGTAAAAAGAAAGTTGTAACAATTGTTTAGAATGGTTATTCATTCTTGAGTTCAATCACTTTTTATCACTATCTAGTGCATGAAATGAATTAGAAAATGTGTTATTAAGCATCATAAACTGATATATTGTGCTTTATTTATGTATTTATTGTGGAATATATGTTAAGGTATATGTATAATTCTATGTAAATACCAAGGAGCTGGAATATTTATATACATGTTTTATATTTAAGGAAAGTGACCTTTATCATAACTTCTTGATGGCCAGGTACTATAGAGGATTGGAATATATATATGTATATATATATATATATATATATATATATATATATATATATATATATATATATACACATATACGTATATATACTAGCGACTTGCCCGTCCAAAAACGACGGCAATAAAATTGTAAGGCAGTTAATGCTGTTTGGTTGAGACATTCATTTTGTTGGTGGTCTGAGATCCTTCGGCGCTCATTGCGAGCCTCGTGCTGAGCGCCTTCAGCGCGTTTTTGTATTTTTTTTTCTGATAGACGCTTTTGCTGTTATTGTTTTGTCCGCGTTGATCTGCTTTTTGAACTTATTGCAAGGCTTTATGTGCTATGAGCAGCGTTGGCGTTCGTTGTGAGTCCCGCGGTGAATGGGTTTTGTGTTTATTGTGAGATTTTTTTGTTTTTGTGTATATTTGTTTTTGTATGCTAATTAAATAATTAATACATTAATAAATGAATATACTTTACCTCTTTGGAAGTAATATATGCATGATGTTTTTTGATGTTCATGTAGCATACAATGTAGGTTTGCACTGTTGTGGAGCTGAGGTGTAAGTGTCAGCAATGTGTGCGGTGTGTAGTGTAAATAGTCTGCGTGCGCAAGGGAAAGCATCATTGTGTAAGTTAGTGTTGTAAAATGGCGGATAATGTGAATGTGGTACGCGGCTGTGTATGATGTAGCGTCCTTGCTAAGAGTGTATCTTGTACCTCGTACAGCTTTTTTGAAAATCTGTATGTGCTTGGTGGTGTTTTGCGGCTTTAGGGTCCTGTAGCCTCGTTTTTTTTTTTTTTCGGCGGCCATTTTTTTTATCTTGCTTAGGGTATTTTCATGCGTCTAAACTCTTGAATTTGGACTTAAATTGAGGTGTAAGTTCACTTGCAGAGGTCCTTCCCCTTGCTGTGGGTAAGCTTTTTCTGTATTTTTTGTGTGTCTTAAAAATGGTATTTTCGTATTTTTTTGTGTAAGTCCGTATATAGTGATTGCGTGTTAGATGTATTTTGGTAAAGTGCCGCTTGTGTGGGTGTTTGTAACCGCGTTTGAGGCGCTGTAGAGCCTCCACCTCCGCAAATGCGGCCCCTCGCTTCGCGAGGGTCCGCATTTGCGGGCCGAAAGTCGTAGAGAGTTGTAGGGATGAGCGCCTCACCTCCACCAGTGCAAGGAGCACCTTTGGTGCTCCTATCCAGCAATGGCGGCCCTCGCTTTGTGAGGGCCGAAGTTGCGGCTGGCTCGCTACGTAAGCCCGCAAGTGTTAGCAACAACCCACACTGCTAACAACTATATATGTGATATATAGATATATACATATATATACAGTATCTCACAAAAATAAGTACACCCCTAACATTTTTGAAAATATTTTATTATATCTTTTCATGTGACAACACCGAAGAAATGACACTCTGCTACAATGTAATGTACTAAGTGTACAGCCTGTATAACAGTGTAAAGTTGCTGTCCCGTCAAAATAACTCAACACACAGCCAGTAATGTCTAAACTCTTGGCAACAAAAGTGAGTACACTCCTAAGCGTAAAATGTCCAAATTGGGCCCTAAGTGTCAATATTTTGTGTGGCGCCATTATTTTCCAGCACTGCCTTAACCCTCATGGGCCTGAAGTTCACCAGAGCTTCACAGGTTGCCACTGGAGTCCTCTTCCACTTCTCTGTGATGACATCACAGATCTGGTTAATGTTAGTGACCATACACCCCCCACCTTCCATGTGAGGAGGCCCCACAGATACTCAATTGGGTTTAGTTCTCGTGACATGCTTGGCCAGTCCATCACCTTTACCTTCAGCTTCTTTAGCAAGGCAGTGGTCGTCTTGGAGGTGTGTTTGGGGTCGTTATCATGTTGGAATACTCCCCTGCGGCCCTCCCCCATCTCTAGCCCTCTGCACCCTGCTCCAATTATTTCCCACACTCTCCCTCTTTCACAACACCATCTTCCCCCTCCCATCAAATTCTGATATAAACACATTCTAATGCTAAAAGAGTTAACATCAATATCAGAAATCTATATTGGATAGATCAACAAATACAATTAATATTATAGAATTTATATAAGGGTTTGGGTATCCTTAAATAGCTGCAGGGCTTCTACTTAAAGCTGTTGGAAACACAGCTTGGCATATGCTTTTTGTTGAATTATATCTCTCATATGTTTGTTTTTTAAATTTAAAATATACTAATAGCTCCAGTGTTTAGAAGATTATTACACCGAATCTGCAGGAATTTCCTGTTTTTACTTGCATTTTGTAATGTTTTTCTTTTTTTTTCAATTTTTGTTCATTACAATATTTCTAACAAAGAAATAATGAAAGCTAAGTTTTACATTCTTACCAGGGCTTTAAAGAGTGTACTTTTTCCACTTTACATTATTAGACCCACATACTTCACTTGCTGTATATCTTTCTACTCGTGTCCTACACATCAACTTTTGCTACAAATAATTAGGAGAAACAAGTGAAATGTATTGAACAGAGTAAAAAATGTATATGTGCATTTACACAGCACTATGTATTAAGAGCGTTTTAGGACCTTCACAGATCAGGGGTGGAGAGACTGTACTCCAGGCAGATCTAGAAAAACAAGATGGACAGTTGGGAGTTATTTTATGGGCAGGGGGTAATTATATATGCCAGAAAGCCCAGAGTGGATATATGTTTTATAGACATGGATCTTATTCACAGAACAGAAATATGTTTAAATCAGTAGAAAAGGCCAATTGATGTTCATAAAGGTCAAGGTCTTTATCAAAAACATATACACTTTTATTATTATTATTAACTTTTATTTGTAACGCGCCAACATATTCCGTAGCGCAATACAGGGGACAAAAACAAAGGAAAATACAGCATTAACAACCTTCCAAAAATGGAGGACCCTGTTTTGAGCTTAGAATCTTTGCAGAAAGTGCTTTTTCCCAAAGCATCCTAGAAGACTAAAAACTCGCCACTTACAATCTAAAGGGAATAGAAGGGGCAGAAATCAGGGAAAGATTAAACAGATAAGGAATAAAAAGGGTCAGAAGAGAAGTGAAAGTTAGAAAGGTTTCTCATTTAGAGGGAGAGAGAAGGAACAGAGGTGAGGGCTCTAGCATTTAATATATTGTCTGCCCCTAGTGGTGAGATAATATATGCAAGTAGGAAAGTCAGGTGATTCCCATTTCACTATATATTAAATCAGAAAAGGGGAGGGAGGGCAGGACTCCCAGAATTCAGAGTAACCAGTGAGGCCTACTGAAACCAAGATGCAAGTAAAATTTGGGGCTAAAAAGAAAAAACAATAAAAATATGGTATAAGGGACCAATAGAACGGGGAGGAAGAGAGAGAGGGAGAGAGAGGGAGAGAGAGAGAGAGAGAGAGAGAGGCAAAGGGAGAGGGAGAGGGAGAGAGAGGGAGAGAGAGAGAGAGAGAGAGAGATAGATAGAGAGAGAGAGAGAGAGAGAGCAGTTAGCAGTTAGCAGAAAGGAAATGCCAAGACATGTGGAAAGAAGGAGATCTAGGCAAATTATACAGGCCATAAAAGGGGGAAGGGGGAGTAAAGCCAGGCAAGATAACGTAAACATTTGTAAGGGTTTGAACTAATGTTAGAAATAATTCTATATCATCAAATATAATAACAAGCATATAGTAGAAATATTAATAAAAGATATTGGCTCCTGGGAAGATGCAGCTTTCAAGGTCTTCTCCATACCTGATGGTGTGTATAGAACTCCCAGAATTCAGAGTAACCAGTGAGGCCTTCTGAAACCAGGATGCAGGTAACATTTGGGGCTGATGGTGTGTATATATTGCACAATGTGTGTGTATAGGCTGACAGACAGATCTATCTATCTATCTTTGTTTGTTTCTTTCTTTGTTTCTTTCAAGCTATCAAGAGGGAGAAATAAAGAGCAATTTCCACATATTTTAATGAGATCAATGATTCTGAAGACAAATGTGTGTTCCTTTAACTGGTAGCAAACCGTATTCCAAAGAGATTGGTATAATGCCTAAAGCAACTGAAATTATTTATACAGCACCTCTTATTTTTTACACTTTATATTGTTTATCACTTTTATTGTAACCTCATTTTACAGCACTGAAGCTTTAGAAGTTGCCAGTGATCACTTCCTTCCACCAGTTAGAGCTTATCTATATCTTTTGTCTCCACCTTTCCCTGCCAGTTCTCCCATCTGTAATTATCTCTCTCTTCCCGCCTTGTTAAACTGTCTCTTTTCAGTAGTTTGACAGAGATCCCAGAATAGTTTAGCACACATTTTACTATACTGGGAAAGGTTTATATATAAGTAGCCCGTTAAAATGTGTTTATATAAAATAAAAATTGGAAAATACATTTATCATTCCCCTCCTTAGAAATACTAGGTAAACTGTTTTGGTGAGACAGAATACAAGAATTTATAGCAGACCTGCTTTGATTTTGTCAATGGCTTCTAAAACTATGATGTCAATGAAAGAGTTAAAAACATACAGAAGAACAGCATATACCTTTGTTTCTTTTTACTTTCATCTACTTTATGTAATTAAGAAGTGCTTAAAAGCTCTGTTTGTTTCTTCCTAAAATCATACAATGTTTACCTGTTTGAATCTGGCCTCTGTAATGCCTGCAGCTCATGAATACATAGACTGCAAAGAAATACATAAGTATATAATGTTTCTTGTGTAATCCAGAATCCTTCTATGTCATAAGACCACCCTTGCAGTTAACAAATCAGACTCCAAAAGTAAAGAGTAATAAAAGTTAATAAAGAAAAAAAACCATATTATAAATATGGGACTTCAGTGGTCCTTTCATTAAGTTTAAAAACATAAAATACAAAAAAAAAATAACTAAAAAGAGCCAAAGGATAAATAGCATCAAGATGATAACTTCTGATTTTTAGAATCATACCAGTCTCAGCCAAACATGCATGATATTAGCAATAGATAAGCAGGGTCAGAAATCATTACCCTTTAAAATAAAAAGTACAAATATCTTTGTATGTTATTGAATAGCAGCGTATTTATAATTCCCAATGAAGGACATTTTACAATTCATAACATAATTTGATACAAAAGTCAATCTAAATAATTAGTACTAGATATCAGTCATATGGACTACTAGATTTTTGGTTTTATGCACCAAATTTTGACCCACTGCCCAATATAAATAGTCACCCCAGAGGATTTATTCTCAAGAATATTTTATTATATGGCTGTACATGCAATTTACCAATCAGGACACAGGATTATCTATGCAGAGAATGCTCGAGAGTTCACACCTGAGTGAATCTAGCCCCAGGTTATAATTTGGGATTGGAAGTCCTGTCTGTTTCATCAATATAGTGCATTGTTCATGATCAATTCTTGTCATTAGAACTGTGGTCCAGTAACTCATACTTTTAAGCAAGAGTGTCTGCTTTTTACTTGAAAATATAGAGCCCAATGTAAATCAGGTGCACTTAATTAGGGCACCGTCGTAAATTGGCTACGGGAGCTTTTTTCCCTAATTTCTACAATAATGTAAATTTTTCACTCCCCCAGATTAGAGCACTCGGTTCACCGCCATAAATCCTGCTCTCTAGCCGCAACAGATTTCTGTGTAGGGAGCAGCCAAACCAAGCCTTGTGGATGAGCAAATATTGAGTAGTCTAATCCAGGGTGTGATACATACCATGTATTTTATTAAAATAAGAAACACTTATCTATGTTACAAAATGGTTATGATTTTCAATGATTGATGTATTCCCAATCAAGTGCATGATCAGTATATGAGCCATAAGTAAACTAGGATTTTGAAATACCCAAAGCTCTTTATCTCCAATCACACATAATAAAGGTCCAGTAAAACATTGTAAAAGGGAGTTGAATATGTGAAATATGTTGCAGTAATCTATTTAAACAGTATACTGTCCTTCAAGTCAATGAAGATAATGATCTGATTTGTGTTGCATGTAAACTATATTATGGAGTATAATACATTGAATTAACCTGCAGAGATCAAAAAAAGTCAATAACAGCTCCTTATCTCTCAGGTCAACACAGAAAAACAGATTTTGATGGGAGATACAAAATATTAGTCTCATTTAATTTACCTATTACCTTAAAAAGGTTAGCTTTGAAGGGCTACTGTGGTCATTTTCTTCTATATGGTCTTTTGAATAACAAAACTTTACCATTAGAAAAATGTTGTTAGAAGTAAAAACGTTAGTCACAGCCTTTACAATTTTTCACTTTTGCATGTAATTGTTCTTTACTGCAGGCTTCCATTTTGCATACTAAACCTACTTCTTGCAGCTCCTAGGAAATATATTTGCCACATTAACATTGTACAGACACAACCTTCCAGTGTCTTCACTCATGAAGTTGGCGACTGGAACCAAAGATGGTATACAGAATCATGTCCAGTTGAAAAGTTGTAATGACTGTAGTGTCGTTATATATATTTATACCATACGGCCTTGCTTATTTTTTATATCCGCTGATAATATAATTAATTGCTGTTGATAAAGGCAATAACTCAGAGGGTGGCTCCTTCAGTTTATTCATATATAAAAGATCTCTAGTTTCTATATAAATTCTAAGGCCCACTGCATTATCATATGTATCATATAAAAACTTATTTTGATAATGTACACTTTTTTTAAATAAATAATTTAAGCCTTCACTTTTAGCTAATGTATTCAGCCTCACTTTATGATAACAGACATTTTGTTGGAATTGGAAACCTGAGAGAAGTGGGATGAAATATGGAGTCAGGTAATTTTTGTATTCACTTCTATTTAAAATCTTCCCACTGAACTAAATTGAAAATTAAAGCCACATAGTATAACCCTCCCCATTAAGCTAGCAGCATAAAATGGAATCCCCATGACACAATTAGAGTCATATACATATAACATTTTCTCTCAAAATGCTTTCCTGTCTTTCATACCTCCTGATATTACGTTTGTTACATACAGGTATATCGCACTTAACGCTACCCATTATAGCACTGATTCTCTATGTTGCTCTTTTTCCTGTAATTCCCAGCTTAGCGCTAACCCTGCTATAGTGCTGTTTTCTTGCCCACCAATCCCTATATAACTCTGTGTCCCGTTATAAAGCTGTTTTTTCCTTGCAGGACCCATTTTGCCACTCTGATCCATGCAACTAGATTTAAAATGACATAAAGCACCGAACAAAAAAAAGGAGGTGAAGGAAAGTGCCAGCCTGGACAAGCAGAAAGCCCCAGAAAGAGACCATGAGATGACCTACTGCTTCTGTTGAGTTTGATAAGAACCTGGTTCAAACCTACCCAGTAGGACCGTCTGGTTCGTTGTATATCCATAGCAGGAACAGAACCATCCTAGCTTACATACAACAAGGCGCTCCGCCGACCATAGGAAACAGTAAATGTTACCGACTGTAACAAAGCCCAATGTAGGTACAGCAGTAATAATCCCAATAGTAAGAATTATTCCCTCAGAATACACATCAATTGTGCAGTTCAAATTTTTATTGATGAACACACAGCAAATACAGTGCCTTGCAAAAGTTTTCCCCTTTCTTGGCATTTTTCATGTTTTGTTGCCTCACAAGCTGGAATTAACATGGATTGTTTGATGATTTGCATCATTTAATTTACAGAACATGCCCACAACTTTGAAGATGTTTATTTATTTTTTATTGTGAAGCAAACAACAAAAAGGACAAAGTAACAGAAAAAGTCAATGTGAATAACTATTCACCCCCTAAAGTCAATACAATGTAGAGCCACCTTTTGCGGCAATCACAGCTCCAAGTAACTTTGGATAAGTCTCTACGGGCTTACCACATCTTACCACTGGGATTTTTTGCCCATTCCTCCTTGCAAAACTGCTCTAGCTCCTTCAAGTGGGATGGTTTGCGCTTGTGAACAGCAATCTTTAAGTCTGACCACAGAATTTCTGGGCTTTAATTAGTCCATTCCAAGACATTTACGTGTTCCCCCTTAAACCACTCAAGTGTTGCTTTAGCAGTGTGTTTGGGGTCATTGTCCTGCTGGAAGGTGAACCTCCGTTCTAGCCTTAATTCACACACAGAGTGGTACAGGTTTTGCTCAAGAATATCCCTGTATTTAGCACCATCCATCTTTCCCTCAACTCTGACCAGTTTCCCTGTCCCGGCTGCTGAAAACATTGCCACAGCATGATGCTGCCACCACCATGTTTCACTGGGGGGATGGTGTTCTTTGGGTGATATGATGTGTTGGGTTTGTGCCAGACATAGCATTTTCTTTGATGGCCGAAAAGTTCAATTTTAGTCTCATCAGACCAGAGCACCTTCCTCCATACATTTTGGGAGTCTCCCACATGCCTTTTCCCAAATCAAAACGTGCCATTTTCTTTTTTGCTGAAAGTAATGTCTTTCTTCTGACCACTCTGCCATAAAGTCCAACTCTATGGAGCATACAGCTTATTGTCGTCCTATGTACAGATACTCTATTCTCTGCTGTTCCTCCGCAGCTCCTCCAAGGTTACCTTAGGTCTCTGTGCTGCTTCTCTTATTAATGCCCTCCTTGTCCGGTCCGTAAGTTTTGGTGGGCGGCCGTCTCTTGGCAGGTTTGCTGTTGTGCCATGTTCTTTCTATTTGGTTATAATAGATTTGATGGTGCTCCTGGGGATCATCAAAAATGTGTATATTTTTATAACCTAACCCTGACTTGTACTTCTCAACAACATTATCCCCTACTTGTTTGGAGAGTTCCTTGGTCTTCATGGCAGTGTGGTTAGTGGTTCCTCTTGCTTAGGTGTAGCAGCCTCTGGGGCCTTTCACTAAAAGGTGTGTATATGTAATGACAGATCATGTGGCACTTAGATTGCACACAGGTGGACATCATTTCCCTAATTATGTGACTTCTGAAGGTAATTGGTTGCACCAGAGCTTTTTATGGGCGTCATAAAAAGCGGGGGAATACATACACACATGCAAATTTTCTGTTTTCTATTTCTAAAGAAAATTATTTTATGTAAAAATTATTTTCTTTAGAAATAGAAACAGAAAATTGGCATGTGTGTATGTATTCACCCACTTTTTATGACGCTCATAAAAAGCTCTGGTGCAACCAATTAATCCAGTCCCACTAAGTCTCCCCCATGTCATAGGCCATTCAGAGAGGAAGTACAGAATCGTTTTTATGTTCCCTTGTTTCTTATCATGTGGTTGTCCAATAAAATCTATAGTAATTGTATTGCTTTTGTACTGTATTACAGACAATGATTGAGAGCAAAGAACATCAGCCAAAATTGAAGCATTGAAGTGCTAAAGCACTTCTCTGGATGTGAAAATGTAGGTGCTGGACCACTTGGAAAAAGGAGAACACCAAGTGGACATTGAAGCGGATTTAAAGTTGCCAACCGCCACAACCTGCATTATCCTTAAAAATAAGGAGAAAATCAAGTCTTCATCTACCACCAACGCTATGTCCTCTTTCAAGAAGATTGCCCGATGCAGAAGCTACACCCTGGAGTAAAAGGAGAAGCTGCTTTCCATCTATATTGATGATGAAACAGAGTGTAACATGACACTCAGCCAGGCCATTTACGGTCATATTTAAAGCCAAACACAAGATATGACCTCAGCCAGCAGAGGCTGGTTAGACCTCTTCTAAAAAAAGAAACAACCTGTATAAGATCAGAATCACCTGAGAAGCCTTTCCAGCCACTTTAAAAGACATTGTAGCATGAGGCAATTATCTTCCAGAACTGGTATTCAATGTTGACGAGACTGTACTGTTTTGGAAGCGAAAGCCAGGGTGCAACCTTCATATCGCTCAAGCAGAAGTGAACACTGGAGTTCTGGGTGCAAATGCCAGTGGTGATTTGAAGATCAAAACCATTGCTGGTGTGCCATTCCAAAACACCTAGATCCATAAAGGGGATTACAAAATCCACTTTGCCAGTTATTTGGCAATTCAACCGTAAAGCTTGGATCACCATGAACGTCTTCAAAAACTGGTTCACTGAACATTTCATCCATCCATGCAACGCTACTGCAGGCATAAATTAATTGAGGCTAAAGCACTGCTGTTGATCGTTACACTCCAAATCACCCTATTAACTTGTCTGAGATTGATTGCTGTATCCCAGTAGAAGTAGGTTTCCTGACACCAAACACTACTTTACTAATCCAACCAATGGATCAGGTGGTCATTGTGATGTTCAAGGCCTTTTATCTTTGACGCATATTCCGCCAGCTCATTGCCAAAACAGACAGCAAAGACAATGAGTCCATGATGGATTTTTGGAAAAAGAATACCATCATGCAGGCCATATCTAACATCAATTTGTCCTGAAAGGAAGTGACACAGCAATGTCTCAAAGGAGTTTGGAGGAAGATATAGCCAGAGCTGTGTGCAGATGTAGAAACTGCGCAGCCCATCATTTTGGAGACTGCAGACCTGGTCAATATGGCTGTACTGGGAGATGCCAATACCCAGGACATTGAGAAGTTGCTGCAAGCTTCAGGCGAGAGACTTACAAACGAGGACCTCCAACAACTTACAAACAAGGCATTCAGGTAGCCAAGGAAAGCAGAGACTTAGACACTGAAGAACCAAAAAAACTTTTCACCAAGTTCTTCACCAAATGTTACATTACATTCTGGATGAATTTCTGGCCAATGATCCAGACAGTGGCAGGAGCAGAAATGTGAGATGAAGTGTTCTTGGGGAAGCATCTTGCTACCAACAGATTGAAGACAGATTGTTTCCAAAAATCCCAGAACGCAGGAGGAGCCTGAAGCTTCCACATCTGCTATTCAGTGTTAATGTTTGCTGTCTCTTTAAATTATACAGTATTTTTTTTTTTTTTTAAATGGTTCAGTTTGTGTTGTTGTTATGTTCGCTGTTTCTTAAAAGGATATGTAAAGCCAAATAGTTTGACATTTTAATTGTTTTTGTGCATCTTTTCCCATGAGTTCCCCTATCCCTATCTACCCTATGTTAAAATGACCCCGTTTAGCCTGTTTCACTTAGCACTCCAATGGCCTGGAACCTATCCACAGCGTTACACGGAGTATAGCTGTACTTTATGAAACCACAGTGGTCCTTTAAGCTATAAATTGCTGCTTGGCAACAGGTGCTCATCTCTCATCTTCTCTTACTTTTCCACTGGAATTACCATCACCCTTTTTATTCCCCTGCTATCCATTCTGTACCCCAACTATTGATTTTACTTCTTTTGCTTTGGGTCCAGTAATGTGTGCCCTAATTAGCAGCCATTCTCATGATTGAAAACCACTTATGGAGGCATTCAAGCAATGCTTGTTGACGGTCAGAGCAGTGTATTTTACTCCTGGACTGGAAGTCAATAGGCTGCTTATGATTCCTGTTTTTATTTTCTTTCGTAAAATGTATTTTGCTCAAGACCATTTTTTGCCTATTTAAAAAAACATTACCCTGTCTAGCCGGCTGCTTGAAGAAGCTGCAATTAGTGAAATATGCTGGCTTGCAGTATTGGCACCTGTAATGCACCTGCCAGAGGGCTGACACAAGAGACTCTCTTCTTCCCTTTCAATGTGCATGTTAAAATTAGCTTGTCTGCCACCACATTCACCTTCATTCCCCATGACATTCCATTATTGCCTTGCTGCCATTTTTCACAATAATACTGCTTTGACTTTTAAAAGTTCTAAGCTAAATCTCATAATCTGTTGAAGGGTAGTAGAATAATAAAATATTAGATTTTTTAATATATTTTTCCCATCTGTTATATTTTTACTCTGGTCACATGCACTCAGATCCAAGCATTTATTTACACTTATTTTCAGACCTGTCTATGAATATCATTGGCTTTAGTTTCCTGCCCTCACATATTTATTTTTTACATAGCTGTATATTTTACCAACTTCTATGAAAGAGCCTGGTATTCAAGGTTGTCAGGAGTTAGAATACTGTAATGCATACTGTAGAGAAAGGTGGGTTAAGGGATCCAAGTTTTAAAATCAGCTTATGAATGTTAATTTTTTCTTACAGTAATAAGATGATTCTGTGCCGTGCATTAAAGGATACTGTGGTCAAAACATTTTTTATATGGTCTTTTGAATAACTAAACTTAATGTACAAAATGTTATAAAAAGTAAAAAAAATAAAATAAATACAGCCTTTACGTGTCCTAGTAGACCAATGAGCTTCACAATGATCCAAATGAGTTGTATCTGCCACATTGCCTCTGTGCAGAAAGAAGTTTCCTCATATTATTTAAATTCTCCAGCCACCTCAGGAAGTAGGTCACTGGAAACTAAAATGGTTGATAGAACAGGAGCATAATTAAATAAAAAAAAGTAATAAATTAGAAAACTTATTTTTTTTTTTTTTTAAGAACAT
>CM050166.1:78951651-79004151 GCA_027410445.1 Discoglossus pictus | reverse complement strand
CCATTAAAGTTAGCTCTTTTAAAATTTGGAGTTTTTGTTGGCCCCTTACAACTCTGTTTTTTGTATTCAATCTCAAATGATACTGTGTTGTGATCACTGTTCCCCAAGGGTTTCCCTATTTTAACATTTGATATTATATCAATATTGCTTGTGATGACTAAATCCAAGATGGCCCCATTTCTAGTAGGCTCTTGTATTACCTGGGCCAGATAATGATCCCCGAGTGTACTCAAGAACCTGCTCCCCTTAGCTCAGCTGCTGGTCTCATTTATCCAGTTTATTTCAGGATAATTAAAGTCTCCCATTATTAGAACTTGCCCATGCTTAGCTGCATTTCCAATCTGTAACAATAATTGTATTTCCTCACTTTCAGCTATATTTGGGGGTTTATAGCATACTCCCACCAATATGCGTTTAGAATTAGCTCCTCTAGTATTTAGCTCAACCCACAAAGATTCAATGTTGCCGTGAGTGCCCGCATAAATTTCTTCTCTGACTATAGGCTTAAATTTAGGCTTAACATAAAGACAGATCCCTCCTCCTCTTTTACCATTTCCCCTATCTTTCCTAAATAGGTTATAAGCATCCAGATAAACAGTCCAGTCATGAGATTTATCCCACCATGTTTCAGTAATGCCTATTAACCCTTATTTTTCTTGTACTGCTAATATTTCTAGCTCGTCCATTTTCCCAGGCAAACTTCTTGCGTTAGCAAGCATACACTTTATGTTGCTATGGCTCTGCCATTGTGAAGTGCTTGCCACTGTATTTGAGGCCCCTATTAATAACTCCCTACTGTCTATTGTAACCCTCCCCTTCTTCTCCCCCATGGGTAACTAATTCATCCCTTTCCCTCTCTATCCTATTTACCCCAATACTTCTATATAGTCCCCCCCCCCACCTACAAGCTTAAAAACTCCCCCAGCCGTTCTACCATCCTATCCCCTAGCACAAAAGCTCCCTCATCACTAAGGTGCAATCCATCCCTGCTATAGAGATTGTACCCAAGTGAGAAGTCAGCCCAGTGTTCTAAAAACCCAAAACTCTCTGCACTGCACCACTTTTTTAGCCACACATTAACCTCCCTAAGCTCCTTCTGCCTCCCTGGCATATCCGAAAATACTACCTTGGAGGTCCTTGCTTTAAGCTTATTCCCTAGTTCTCTAAAATCATTCTTTAGGACGCTCCATCTTCCACTAACTTTGTCATTGGTACCAATGTGTACCAAAACCGACGGTTCATTACCAGCCCCTCCCAATAATTTATCCACCCGATCCACAACATGCCGAACCCGAGCACCAGGGAGACAGCAAACTGTTGGATTGCTGGGATCTGACAAATTACCCTGTCTACCTTCCTAATAATAGAGTCCCCTACCACCAGAACATGTCTGCTGCTCTGCCTATTCTGCCCTCCCTCTCCTCCAGTAGAACTGTTCTCCTGGCTGTTAGAGGGAACAGCTCTATCTGGCATTGCCATTCCTGAATGGACATCCCCAACAGTTTCACTCAATCTGGCAAATGTGTTGGTGTTTGCCAACTCAGAACTGGCCTGCCTCCTCCTGTTCCCCCTGATTCCCCTTCTAACTGTAACCCAGCTACCTCTCTGGACATCCTCACTAGCCTCAGCTCCTCCCTCCATACTAGGCCCAGCTAAACTGTGCTCCGTGAGCACCACCTCCCTTTCCAGTGAAGCAGTATCACTAAGTGCTGCAATTCTCCTATCCAGATCTTCAATTTAGGCTTCCAGAGAGGCAACATGCTCACAACCGTCACAGAGGTATGGACCCTGGATCATCTGTTCCAGTAGTGCATACATTTGGCAGGATGTACACTGAGTGATGTACATAGGATGTATACTTTTTTCCTTCCTCAATTTGAATTAGCCAATTATTGAATTCATTTTGGCCATGAGATCTCATATTTTTTTATGATTTTAGGTGAGTAAATATTTTACACACTTTACTTGTCTTTATACATGTTTCAACAATGTCAGTCCTATTTCCATGTGGCACAACAGGTAATGTTTGCCTATAATCTCCTCCTAACAACATGACCTTTCCACCAAATTGCAAATCATTATCCATAACTTATTTTAATAATCGATCAATACATTGCAGGGCAGGACATTGTAGCCTCATCTATTATAGTAAATTTTGTTTTTTTGAATTTTTTAGCTTGTAATGAATTAATTTGAATATCTGACCCTGATGTTTCCAAAATTGGAACCGGCAGTTTAAATCCACTATGCACAGTTTTGCCACCTTCTAACAAAAGTGCGGCAATTCCAGTTGTTGCAAATGGCATTGTTATTTGACTCCTTGCTCGAAGGTACCTCATCAAACAATTATACAGATATGTTTTTCCTGATCCACCAGGGCCATCTAGATAGAAATAGGGGTCTTTGACCATTTCATCATCTGTTGCATTTGTGACGGCGTTAAATGCTTGCAATTATAATGTTGTAATGATATAGGAATCACAAGGTTTTGGAGACCAGCAGCCTAGGTCAGCAATGATCCAATTCAGCAACTTGTAGGTGAAACAGGAACAAGCTTTATTGAAGGGAACAGGAACCACAATAATCTGGCAATGTACATAGACAGGAAGTGCCTTATATAGGCCAAGGACCAGACACCTGACCAGACACAACTGAAGAGACTAGTCACTGATACTATTGCTAGCAGAGTCAAGGTTTATCAGATCTCAAGGAAATTCACAAAGGCAGGCTGGTGCAGTGGTAGGGAAGAGGTTCAGCAGCCTGGGGACCAGGGTTCAAAACCCAGCAGAGTCAATTCCTCACAAATGTATTTAAAGTTGCAAGTTTTTCTTGTGTTTTTTGTTGTTGAAGCTCAGTTTCATAGTCATCAAAGTTAATTTCATCTATAAGTCCTGGATCAGGCAAATTAAAATTTGCACAATTTAATTCATGAGCCAGAAATATTTCTTGAATTTCCAAAAATGCTCCTAATAGTGCAATGGGATCATTGTAACGTTTCAAATAGTCTTCACACATATTTAATTTAAATGTTTCCCACAAAGCTAATGCATCAGGTACATTGCAAAAGATGCAAATGAATGCAAATTGTTCTCTCATTTGCTTTGGCATTTGACATAGTGCTGCTTCTTCCAAACACCTCTCCCATTCGGTATCATCTGCTATGAAGTTTTGATGTCTTGTAGCTAATTGTTAAGTATCATAAACTTTGTCATTCACTGTGCGTAAATGTTCATAACTTGGTGCACCGGGGACATGTAAAAGAAGTAATCTTAAACTGGTCAATGTCTCTTGGACTGAGGGTATAAATTCTTGGGATAATTTTATGAGTATGTTTTTTTTGTTGTCGCCATTGGCCATTTACGAATACATAGTGATATGGAATCTCAATGTATAAAAAACTTCTGCCCTCGGTGTGCTGACAATTTAATTGAAACCAAGCAGGAAGTGTTGTTGCTCTATGTTCATTTTGTGCTAGAGCATTTCTTTCATTCCCTGCAGTAAAGCAAACAAATTGACCTTGTGGCAAATGTACAGCTAACCAATACACAGCATGTGACCGATCATGCATCTCAAATTTGAGAAGCACTGACATAGCGAGCATCTAAATAATTAGAAAGTTCGTCATGTAAAATTGGATTGTTTTGTTAATTTTGTGCACCTTGAACAACAACAGTTGCTGCATCATATCCTTTGTATATATATTTATACACATATTTTATGGATTTGATAGAAGTGCAAGCTTCCACATTTATGTGTGCATTGTACTTCATCAGCAAATGTGGATTATATAGAACTACATATCTATTATCGACCTTCTGGCCATGAATAATAGCAGTTTGTCCTACTCTTCTTTGATACAAAGGGTATCCATCTCAATTTGCATAAGTCTGCATTTGAAATTGTTTTGCAAATTCTTTTGTCCATTTTTTATTTTCCATATATGGTGAATTTGGATTGATATCTCCTCATGGACCATGAATCATTCTGTGTGTTACAATGTCATAAAGTTTTTAATATTTTTTTGGATGTGGCAGTTCCACCATAGTTACTGAATCCACTCTCTCTGCAGTATTCAATTTATCTTTTTGCTGCAGGATTAAAAGTATGTGTGAATGTGGCAGGCCTCTTTTTTGAAATTCAATGGTATAAACAAAAGCCACACATTTTTCAAATAACTCTGCTTTAGTTATATCATCTATTAATGAACTAAGTTTTATTTTTAATACTATCGCCACTAAATCTGGTCAGTCAGAAGTATTTTGGCCAAGTTTTAATTTTTCCTTGATCTCTGGCCATTGTGGATAACATGTGAATGTAATGAGTAAATCAGGTTTTCCAAATTTGGTCACAATAGCCATGGCATCATTGTATCTTTCTCACATATTGCGAGGAGATCCTTGGAAAGTGGATGGCAAAATGATTGCTCTTCCAGCTGGAAGGTCTCTGTTGGTAGCCAATTCGGTGACATAATCCATCAATCCACAATATTGTTCTATGCAAAGCTTGTTTTGTTGAAATTTGATAAAATTTAGATTATTTGCTTCGACTTGTAGATATGAATCAATAATCCATTGTTGTGTGAGTTGTCCCCCACATAAAAGGATTAAAATGATAACGAATAGCAGTTTGTGCCACTTTATATTCCAGCATAGAAATATTGTTTCTAACATAAACTTTACTATTGGGATGACTTTGCAATTGTAATTGTGGTTCCCATCCTGGCTCACCATTTGGAAAGAAAATTGGATTTATCACTGGATCCAAATTACAACTTAATATATTGATGTTTATAAAAGGTTGGTCTTAATTGCGTGGATATATTCTAATATCCAGCTGAAAAGGGGGATTGCCATCCTCATTTTTAAAGACAATGGCAACCTCATTTACTGTTGTTAAATTATACCGTCTTTCAGTTTCGCGATCTCTTTTCATAACCATATTTACTCTTGGCATTGGCAATTGATGTATTTGAGCATGTTCCTGTTGTTCTTTTTCAACCTCTGCTAACTTTTTGTATGCTTGACTATATGGGTTGTTGGCTATAATTTTATCCAGCAGTTCAAGAACTATGAGCAAACACTGTTTATTTTCAGGAAGCGTCATCCATTGTTCAAAAGCTTCCATTGTATCTAGGACATATAACTGTGCATATTTCCTTTGCTCTCCTTCTTGTGGGTGTAAATGTGAAGTTCGGTGGTAAATTTGTCCTTGAACTCTAAAACAGTAAGGAGCATGTCCTGGGACATTTTCTGCTAATGTAGCACCCATTGAAGCAAATTGAATTGCACTGTTAAAACCTGATGTTTTGTTTTTTTATTTGTATATTTTGGAAATGTTGAATCGCTCATTATACTTTCTAAATATTCAGGAAATGTGTGTCTTTGTGGAAGTCTTACCTTTCCTATCTGACAGCAACTAATAAACTCCCCATCAGTTGGTCTTTCCTTCAGAAAATGATAGGCCCCAAAAAACTGACAAACCACATTCATTAATCCACAATAATGAGTATCTACTGTTAGTGATGTAAATAAAGGACTATCCTGAACTTCCTGAGCATAGCTATTAGTACCAGTGCGTATATCAACATTGGTGTCATGTGTATCTACATTGGTGTCATGAGGCAATGATGGGTCATTAGGCAATGTTTCACAGACATGTTTTTGTTTACTTTATTTTTTTCTTCGAAGATCCAGCACACTCTGTTTGTCCTTTTGCACTCATTTTTCTTTTATTGGCAAGTCTTTGTTGGTGTTCTTCTCTTAGTCTTTGGGAAGTCTCGGGTGACTGTACATCTCTCCATCTTTGCTTCTGTTCGCTTGCCGCTCTTCTTTTCTATTCTTTCTTTGTTTCTACTTTGTCCACCATTTTAATCTGGAATTGTAAAAACAGGCATTTTAGTTTCAATTGTACATTTTTCTTGTATAGCAAACAACATTATTCAGCACATTCTTAACTTTTTTTTTTAGTTACCTGAAGTGTTAAAGGATTAACTTCCTTTCCCCTTTCTGATGGTGTTGAAGTTGTATTCTTTTCTGTCTTCAAATCTGTAAGATATATAATGTATTTTTATTGTACATGCATGAATTAATTAATCAATAACTTTAATCAATGCAAAACGATAAAGAAAGGCACCATTAGATCATATAATGGTAATGGTGATGTAATTACAGATGAAATGCTGCAGAGCTCAGGGTCTGTGTTCATTCAGGTCCAGTGTTCACAGAGATGAGCAAACTGTAAAATGACATGAAAAGCATTGTTAATGTTTGTATTCAATTAATTCATTAATCAATTAAAGTATCATGTTTAATTTGCATACATGCAAAACGTTAAGGCCTAAGCATCAATATGAAATGTATCAGGTGTCAGAGCATAATAAACTGATTTAAATCTGTAACTGCTTTGAGGGTCCTATCCCTGTCAGGCAATGAGCATTAACACAAATATATAAGTGCAGTGTAAAATATATATATTTTTTACTGCAGTGTAAAATATCCAATGTTTGGAGGTCCAGAGCATAATAAACTGATGTATGTAATTGCACTGTAAAGTATATATTTTTTTAACTGCAGTGTAAAATATATTTTTTCGAGGTCTCAGAGCATAAGAAAGTAATTTAAGTAAGTTCAGTGCTATTTTTTTTTTTTAGGTCTTAGAGCATAATAAACTGATTGAAGTAAGTATACTACAAAATGTCCTTATTTGTAACTGCAGTGTAAAATATCCATTTATTTTATTTCAGGGTCCTATTGCTGTCATGCAATGAGCATTAATACAGATATGTAAGTGTAGTGTAAAATATTGTAATTATTAATGAATTAATTCATTGACGTTAATGAATAAGTGTATTAGGAAAACTTAAACATAATACAGATATCTAACTGCAGTGTAAAAGAGCTCTTATTTTTAGTGCAGTGGGAAAAAAATTGTTGTAATTAGCAATTAATAAATTCATTTGAGATTATTAATAAATTAATTAATTGATAAATGTTTTATAAAGAGCTAATCATAATACACATATATTGCAAGAGTATTCACCCCCCCTTGACTTTTTACCTATTTTGTTACATTACTGCCTTAAATTCAATGTTTTGTTAATCTGAATTTTATGTGATGGATCAGAACACAATAGTCTAAGTTGATGAAGTGAAATGAGAAAAATATACATAAAACTATTTTTTAGAAATAGAAAACAGAAAATTGGCATATGCGTATGTATTCACCCCCTTTGTTATGAAGCCCATAAGAAGCTCTGGTACAACCAATTACCTTCAGAAGTCACATAATTAGTGAAATGATATCCACCTGTGTGCAATCTAAGGGTCACATGGTCTGTCATTACATATACACATCTTTTTTGAAAGGCCCCATAGGCTGCAACACGGAACCACTAACCAAACACTGCCATGAAGACCAAGGAACTCTCCAAACAAGTAAGGGACAATGTTGTTGAGAAGTACAAGTCAGGGTTAGGTTGCAAAAAAATATCCAAATCTTTGATTATCCCCAGGAGCACCATCAAATCTATCATAACCAAATGGAAAGAACATGGCACAACAGCAAACCTGCCAAGAGACGGTCGCCCAACAAAACTCCTGGACCGGGCAAGGAGGGCATTAATCAGAGAGGCCTAAGGTAAGAGACTGGAGTATCTGTACTGGAGTATCTGTACATAGGATGAAAATAAGCTGTACGCTCCATAGAGTTGGGCTTTATGGCAGAGTGGCCAGAAGAAAGCCATTACTTTCAGCAAAAAACAAAATGGCATGTTTTGAGTTTGCTAAAAGGCATGTGGGAGTCTCCCGAAATGTATGGAGGAAGATGCTCTGGTCTGATGAGCCTAAAATTGAACTTTTCGGCCATCAAAGAGAACGCTATGTATGGAGCAAACTCAACACATCACATCACCCAAAGAACACCATTGTGGTGGCAGCATCATGATGTGGGGATGTTTTTCAGCAGCCGGGCACTGGGAAACTTGGTGCTAAATACAGGGATATTCTTGAGCAAAACCTGTACCACTCTGTGCGTGATTTGAGGCTAGGACGGAGGTTCACCTTCCAACAGGACAATGACCCCAAACACACTGCTAAAGCAACACTTGAGTGGTTTAAAGGGGAACACGTAAATGTGTTGGAATGGCCTAGTCAAAGCCCAGACCTCAATTTAATAGAAAATCTGTGGTCAGACTTAAAGATTGCTGTTCACCGGCGCAAACCATCACCGGCGCAAATTAAAGAAGCTGGAGCAGTTTTGCAAGGAGGGATGGGCAAAAATACTTATCCATAGCAACTTGAAGCTGTGATTGCCGCAAAAGGTGGCTCTACAAACTATTGACATTAGGGGTGTGAATAGTTATGCACATTGACATTTTCTGTTATTTTGTCCTATTCGTTGTTTGCTTCACAATAAAGAATAAAAGAAAGTATCTTCAAAGTTGTGGGCATGTTCTGTAAATTAAATGATGCAAATCCTCAAACAATCCATGTTAATTCCAGGTTGTGAGGCAACAAAACACAAAAAAAATGCCATGGGGGGGGGGGGGGGATAAATACTTTTGCAAGGCACTGTAACTGCAGTGTAAAATATACATTTTTGTTCCTGCAGTATAAAACATATTTCAGGGTCCTATTGCTGTCAGGCAATGAGCATTAATACCGATTTATAAGTGTAGATAAGTGTAGTGTAAAATATACATAGTTACATAGTAATTTAGATTGAAAAAAGACTTTCATCCATCAAGTTCTACCTTTTTTGATCTCTTCTGTTCTGCAATTCGCAAATGTATTGTTAATTGATCCAGAGGAAGGCAAACAGAACAGAAAACAGTGAAACTTTGCCAATTCTCTCAACAGGGAAAAAATAAATTATTAATTAATTAATAAAATTCCTTCCTGACCCCAGATACTGGCGATCGGATTCATCCCTGGATCAATACTCCCTCTCTATTTATCCAGGATAGCCCTTAATGCCCTTTTTATTTACAAATATATCCAATCCCTTTTTAAAGTTATCTATCGAATCCGCTGTCATCACCTCCTTTGGTAGAGAATTCCACAGATTAACCACCCTTACTGTGAAGAACCCTTTTCTTTCTTTAAGTTTTTACTTCTAATCTCAAAGGATGTCCCCTTGTCAGTTAAAAATCACTTGGCACAAAAAGTTCCCTTGACAAAGCCTTGTATTGACCCTGGATATATTTATATAAGGTAATCATATCCCCCTCTTAGATGCCTTTTTTCGAGAGTAAATAAGTTTAATTTGGTTTGTCTTTTGTATAGTGGGAGAATTATATTTGCTCCCTAGTATAGTATAGTAATTCTTAATTAATTAATTAATTGACGTTAATGAATAAGGCCCTCATTCAATTGCAATTTGGCCAATTGAATAGGGGTCTAAATAAGCACATAACATATTTTTTTTAAAGACGTTTTTAGTTATCAAGCATCTATCCAAAATCAAGGTTTTTACTAACTAAAAACTTCTTTAAAAAAAATATGCTATGTGCTTATTTAGACCCCTATTCAATTGGCCAAATCACAATTGAATGAGGGCCTAAGTGTATTAGGAAGACTTAAGCATAATACAGACATATAACTGCAGTGTAAAAGACACCTTTTTTTAGTGCAGTGGCCACTAACTAGCAATTAATAAATACATTTGCCATTATTAATACATTAATTAATGATAAAGAGGTAAGCATAATACATATATATATATATATAAGTGCAGTGTAAAATATAAAACATTTTTCCTGCAGTATACATTTATTTTTTAGTTTTTTATTAAGTAATTATTCATTATGAATGTACATTAATAATTACATAATAAATGTATTAGAAATAGCTAAGCATACTAAAGATATATAAATATAGTGTAAACGATACATTTTTTTTAGTGCAATGGAAAATATTTTTTATATTTTTTTTTATTTATATTAATAATTAGTTAATACATTAATTAATATACTTTACCTATTTATAATTCATAGCCAGCAATCAATATCCTGAAGGGCTAACAATCTCTTTGGATTTTCCGGCAGCAGAAAATGTCAAGTCAATCTGTCAGCAATGTGGCAAGTGTGTAGTATATATGCAGTGGATATAAAAAGTCTAAACACCCCTGATAAAATGTCAGGTTTCAATGCTGTAAAAAAAATGAGAGAAAGATAAATCATTTCAGAACTTTTTTCACCTTTAATGTGACCTATAAACTGTACAACTCAATTGAAAAACAAACTGTAATCTTTTAGGTGGAGAAAAAAAAATAAAAAAAACATAATGTGGTTGCATAAGTCTGCACACCCTCTTATAACTGGGGATGTAGCTGTGCTCAGAATTAAGCAATCACATTCCAAATCGTGTTAAATAGGATTCAGCATACACCTGCCATCATTTAAAGTGCCTCTGAGTCATCATGAAGTGGAGAAAATATGGCACAACAGTGACATTACCAAGAACTGGAGCTCCCTCCAAAATTGATGAAAAGACGAGAAGAAAACTGGTCTGGGAGGCTACCAAGAGGCCTACAGCAACATTAAAGGAGCTGCAGGAATATCTGGCATGTACTGGCTATGTGGTACATGTGACAACAATCTCCCGTATTCTTCATATGTCTGGGCTATGGGGTAGAGTGGCAAGACGAAAGCCTTTTCTTATGAAGAAAAACATCCAAGCCAGGCTACATTTTGCAAAAACACATCTGAAGTCTCCCAAAAGCATGTGGGAAAAGGTGTTATGGTCTGATGAAACCAAGGTTGAACTTTTTGGCCATAATTCCAAAATATATGTTTGGCGCAAAAACAACACTGCACATCACCAAAAGAACACCATACCCACAGTGAAGCATGGTGGTGGCAGCATCATGCTTTGGGGCTGTATTTCTTCAGCTGGAACTGGGGCCTTAGTTAAGATGGGAATTATGAACAGTTCCAAATACCAGTCAATATTGGCACAAAACCTTCAGGCTTCTGCTAGAAAGATGAACATGAAGAGGAACTTCATCTTTCAGCATGACAACGACCCAAAGCATACATCCAAATCAACCTAGGAATGGCTTCACCAGAAGAAGATTAAAGTTTTGGAATGGCCCAGCCAGAGCCCAGACCTGAATCCGATTGAAAATCTGTGGGGTGATCTGAAGAGGGCTGTACACAGGAGATGCCCTCGCAATCTGACAGATTTGGAGTGTTTTTGCAAAGAAGAGTGGGCAAATCTTGCCAAGTCAAAATGTGCCATGCTGATAGACTCATACCCAAAAAGACTGAGTGCTGTAATAAAATCAAACAGTGCTTCTACAAAGTATTAGTTTAAGGGTGTGCATACTTATGCAACCATATTATTTTATTTTTATATTTTTTCTTCCCTCTACCTAAAAGATTTCAGTTTGTTTTTCAATTGAGTTGTACAGTTTATAGGTCACATTAAAGGTGGAAAAAGTTCTGAAATGATTTATCTTTGTCTCATTTTTTTACAGCACAGAAACCTGCCATTTTAACAGGGGTGTGTAGACTTTTTATATCCACTGTAGGCTACGTGTGCAAGACCAAACCGTTGTTTTAGGCGGGAAAGCCCCCGTTTCAGAATCGTAATGTTTTGATTTGCAAGTTAGTGCTGTAAAATGGTGGCAATATTTTATGCCTCACGCACTTTGTGAGCATTTTCTGGCCTTCCTAATAGTGTATTTTGTACATCGTACGTGCCTGGGTAAAAATCGTACGTCCCTGGCGTTCTTTTGTGCGCTTCAAGGTCGTGTAGCCTTGTTTTTGTTTTTTTGGCCGACATTTTTTTTCTTGCTTAGTCGATTTTCAAGTGCCGAAACTACTCAAATTCTACTTAATTTTGTTTGCAACCTCACAAAAAACTCGTTTCATGCCCAGAATTCCGAAAAATACAGTTATTACACTGCATTCTGGGATCCTTGGTAGGGACCCACAAAAGTTTTGCACTTGCAATCCATTGCCATTTTAAACATGGCTTTCTTTAAACATATAACTGCTGTATCACACAGCTTTGAGCAAAGCTATGTTTGTATTGTATTATACGCAATCACGGGGAGCAGCAGCATCGGAGCAGCTCGTGACATAAGTACCCCTGGGGTGTGGTTGTATCCTCGTATTCCCTCAGCGTGGGTGTGCTTTGTGAGTCTGAGTTTGTTTGTGTGTCCTTTTGTCCCGTTTTATTTATTTCTTTTTAATTCTTTATTTTTATTTTCTTGTTTTCTGCTTTGTGTTTCTCCCCTGCCCCCACCCCCCCCCCCCTTTTCTCCTTGTTGTTTAGTCTCCTTTATTCTGTTCTTTTTCTGTTTCTTCTTTCCTTTTGTTATTCCTTTATCCCCCTTTGATCTTCCCATTGTGTGATATTCCCCCCCTGGGGTGATCTAGCAGTATGAGTCAGGTAGAAGCTGGGGAATTGGAACAGCTGCTAAAAATGGTCAGGGCTAGAGTGCTGCACCAAGGGGTGAAGTGGCTTGAGGACAGCCTGGACCAAGAACAAGCCACAGAGGGCACTGATGGCACCCAAAGGCCAACCTGGGCACGGCCTGAGGTGGCTGTTGACATGGGGGAACCTGGGGCATCAGGCTCTTTTGACAGGGCCACCAGGCAGCGCTCATTAGGCGCTGGCAGCCTTGAAGGGGCCTTCAATCAAGCAGAGGTTACAGGCAGTGACTTAGGAGCCGCACAGTTTGTGCCTTTAGAGAGTGCAGGGGTTGAGCTGGAAGGAGCAGCCGGTAGGGGCACAGGTGACCTGCCCATGCCATGCACCCCGCCTCTCAGTCAACAGATTATCCCCGATACGCCACCAAGACAGCCTTCAAACCCTCGCCCAAAGGGCAATAGGGATAAAAAAAAAATTAGGAGTCCTAGCAAGGCTCCGACAGCCCAAACTGCAGTCTGCGGGGGGGTTTCACAGGGATCTCCTAACCCTGCTTTCTCAAAAGGTCAACGTTCAGACAGTGCTGAGCTTGACAGAGGAAGTGCTGGCATCAGCATTGGAACACCTTGTGAGCCGGAGCAGCAGAAGCACATGGCTGCGGCCATGGTATGGGCGGGTGAGGCCACGTCGTCCAGTACCACGAGGACAGCCAGAGCTCGCTAATCTACCACAAGGTACAGCCCTCTATTTTTTCACACTACACACACAAAAAAGAAATCAGTGACTAGGGTTAGGGGTGACACGGTGGGGCCCAAGGCAGGGAGGTCTTCTAGTTCCTGACCCTAGTTCTACCATGGGGATGTTTCCCAGGATAGCTTTAGATAGGTTATGCCGACAGCTACTCTTCAGAGCGGGTACCCGCACGTCAGCCTGTAGGGCACCGGCACAGGTGCCACAGTAACAGTTCTCTGGAATTTCCAGGAGGACCAGGGACAGATCTCGCTGCCGGTGCAGTTGCACATGCTCGGGGTCTGGGCGGGAGGCCAGTTCCAGAAGGAGACGGGAGAGGACCCCTCAGCGGGAAGTGCCCAGGGAAGTTCCCGTGTGGCAAGGTCCAGGTGAGCAAGGCATACACGCTAGGAACCTGGTACTACAGACCAGATCGGTATAGTCGGGGGGGTGGCTCTCAATTGGTGACAGGGTTGAGGACATTACTGGAGAGACATAAAGTACCAATAGAGGACACGGAGATAGGTTGGTGGCTGTCCGTTTTAGCGGGTAGGGCTTGGGCCGTTCCCCATGCTGCAGGGCAGTTAGCCCTGACAGCCGCGGTGATGGTGGGTTCTCAGTCGGTTCCAGTACCAGAACGCGCTGTGCCTGAGGTGAGTACAGGATGTGCCGTAGCGGTGTCGGGTGAATCTTTACGGCCTACAGTGGTGAGCCCCCTTGATAACTTGTGTGCTCACCTTATTAAAGAAGTGAAGGAGCGGCTATGGCGCAGGTAATTCGTGGAATTGTTCTCACTCCTTCCCCTATCGCGTGTCACGGACTTGCAAGAGGGTTACCGGGCTGGGGTGGATGACAGGCACAGTAGCTCAAAGCGGATTCCCAGAATGTTCGACAATTGGCTACAAGCGTTCGCCATAATGGCATGCGTCATCGGGGAGAAGTTTCCGGAGCAATGTTCTGCTTTGTTTGTCTACCTGGATGACATCAGGGGAGCGTACAGGACCTACGGGGGTATGGCATGGTGAAAGTATGACGAAGACTTCAGTCAGTGTATGGCGTAAGGTCCACAATGTCGTGGAGCGAGAAGGCGGTGGCCTATTGGCTCAATGCCATGACACCCTTGAGGGCAGTGTTGCCCTTTTAAAGGCGGGGCTGACGGGAAGAATCTGCTATGCCTTCAATGAAGGCATCTGCAGATGGACGCCTAACTGCAGGTTCCGGCACCTGTGTTCTAGTTGCGGAGGTGAGTATCCACTGGCGTGAGGCAATAAACAGAGCGGTAGAAAGAGCAAGCCAGCTACAAAAGGGCAAGACACCGGTGTGCCTGCACGCAATGTTGCCGTGGCTAATACTCTACGGTAAGGCACACGGTAGGTCCGCAACGGCGAAGCTCCTGTTGGAGGGTTTCCGGGATGGTTTCTCAATTCCTTGCGAGACGGCATGGTCCAGTAAGGAATCGCGGAACCTAAAGTCAGCAGAAGAATTCACGGACGTGTTATGGGTCAAACTGAGTACGCAACTGCAGTTGGAGAGGATGGCGGGGCCATTTGCCTTGCGTCCTCTCGTCAACCTTAGGGTTTCACAATTGGGAATAGTTCCCAAGAAGGAAGAAGGGAAGTTCAGGTTAATACTTCATTTGTCATACCCGGCTGGGAGCTCGGTGAATGATGGGATAGACAAGAACTTGTCTCCAGTGTCATATGCTTCGTTTGACTTTGCCACATCATTGGTCCGAAAGCTCGGCCGGGGGGCACTCATGGCCAAAGTGGATATTGAATCTGCTTTTCGCCTGTTGCCGGAAGGGAGTTTCTGCAGTGGCGTCCGGGGGCGACAGGTCTGCTTCTGGTACATGAGGACGTTACAGCACTATCCCGATTTCAGTTTACCAGGGTACTGAAGATCGGTCTGCGGTGTTTGGGCCTTAACCAGTCTGTGGCTCGGTGGGAGTGCCCTTTAACCTGAAGAGCCTGGGGCTGCTGGATTGGTGGAAGCGGGTCACGTGCGCCGGGGCGGGCTTCAGTTGGAGAGCGCAAGAGAGCCATTTTAGCCTCACTCCGCGGCCGGCCATCACGGAGAGCTCCCGCCCACCCATCCCTTATGCATGGTTGTTTATTATGTATTGTGTTATGTTAAAAAAATATATATTTCTATGCATATATATATATAATCTAAAAAAAAAAGAGAACGTAAAAGTTATGGAGTTGTACTTGGTAATTTTGTTGCTATGTTTATGTTGTAAGTTATTGTCACGGCGGCAGGGGTGGGAGGCGCCCGGGCCAAGAAGTTAAGAAGGGGGTCCTTTCCCCCCTTACCTCAGGGGCGTGGTAAGGACATGATTGGTGCCCTGGGCGTGTGCCCAGGGCGGGAGGTCGCTACTTCTGGTCGGGCTCCTCCTCCTAGGACTTGTTGGTTTGTTTGTATGTTAATAAATACGCTGTGGCCAGCTTTACTCCCACACAGGTCTCTGTTTCATTATTTATTATTTATGGTTAAATGGTTATTAAGTTGTGGGGAATAGTACCTAGGCCCATTAGTATCTCTCAAGGTCATATATTTGCTTAATCTTTCCCCATTCTTCATTTGAGTTTAACAGCAAAATGTAGATTGGTTATAAAGGACAAACAGGCTAGCAATTAAGAAAATGCAAAGAGCACTCATACTGGGCTGGAGGAGAGTGATTACATAGTAAACACAAGGTATACATTGTTAAATATGTATGGCATGTTTTATAGTAGCTGATGGGAGTTGAATTATAACAATTACAGTAGGGACATCACAAGAGTTCATTAGGCTAGTACAATAATTAGTCTCATCATGGTAATGAATTATGCAACTTCTTCCAGCTGAATGTCGTCATCAGATGATACAAGATTTGAAACTCTCTTTATATGGTAATGTACGTATTAAAAACTAAAAGGCAACCTAATTATTATATGTATTGTATTTCAGTTTTTCATGAAAAATTTAAGATTAGTACATTTTCTTGCAGATTTTTAAAAAAAGCATTTTTTTGAGTTATGTACATAATCCACAGCAAATATCTATAAGTATTTTAGCTTTTTCTTAATTCTTCAGTAGATTCTATAATGAAGTACAACTACGAGAATGACAGATATCAAATGGCATTTTAGTGAATGATTCAAAATAATAAATTCAGTGAGTTTCCAAGACTTGTAGTGTCCTATACATGCTTTTAATAACATCTTACAAAGGTTATTTTAATGGTCACAGCAAGAATTAGACCTGCCTGTAGGAAGCTTTAACATATACTTTGACATTTAACACATTTTCCTTGGAAATAAATATGTGCAGAGCAGTCATTTTCAGCCAGATGCTGCATGTGTTGTACGGCTAAGGATTATGAGTGATCTGCTCTGTGAAAAGACAATGGAAAAATAGATATATTGTAGTTCAAGAACAAATTCACATGTTTATGAAGTATTTAGCAAATTAAGAACATTAGCTGCTATGTATGGGCTGCCTTCCAACCTTTAAAAGTGGTGATTTACGTGTCAAGTTGACACTTAAATCACCACATTGCTTTTACAATCCACAGAAAAGGCAGCCCTACCAGCAGTGCATGCAAAGTAGCTTAAAAATCTAGGTGTAGCTCTTCCACTTAATTTTTTCCCAAAGCCATTCCAATCCAAACTCTGAGTGAAACGTGTTACCTTCTATTTGTACTGAGACGTGTACTGAGACCATAAAAAAATGCTTCCGGAAAGCAAACAAGCGTCTGATCTGACGTTATGATCAAACTAACACCTCCATTGAATAGCATATGAGGCTTGATTTCTCATTTCTGACACAATTAAGGGGTTAATGTTGCCCCCCAACACCCACTACATCACCTGACTCTGGGGATCTCATAGTTCCCCCCTAATACCGCCTATGAGCCCAGGGATCATTGGAAATCCCCCAAAACCGACTCTCAAAGGGAGAATGCACTTTGGCATATTGATTCCAATCAATAGGCCTATAGTGTTCAGCATTGAATTCATGGGAATTCAGCAATAGTGGGCATATTTGTATTTATGTGGTTTATTGCATGTTGTAATGAATGGCTTATGCAATTGGTTTGCAATACATCACTTCTCTAGTAATGGACTTCAATGGGAGGTGTATAACATAATAGAAAAAGGGCCATTTTACGTATATACAGTGTGTGTGTGTCTCTCTCCCTCTATATATATACATAAACTTATATTTATTTATGTATGTGTATATATAAGTACAGTATATATGTACATATATATATATATATATATATATATATATATAAGAAGTGTATGCCATTATACATATACCGTAAGTAATATATAATAGTAATTGAATAGTCATAGAATGTTATTAAAAACAACAAAATATTAAAATTTATATAAAATAGTAATGCTAATAAATATATATAATACAAATTTGATAATAGTATATAAAATATATATAATACTATATCAAAAAATATATATGTATATATATTATATTCAAAATAACTAAGTGAAGTGGGCTATAAGAGGTTGCTCTCAGAGTGGCTTATCATGGCCATAGAACTAACCTAGGTTCGTTCTCTGATGAGCACCTCTGACTTAGTTGTTTCGTATATGCAAATTACCTTTAGGTTTTGTCTCCCTAAGGGTAATAGGGGAATCCAGACGTGGACCCCTTGCTCACTGTGCCTTAGGGAGTTCAGCTGCACCTCACTGACGAGGCACATAAATGCTGAAATGCATGTGGGGTTTGCTGTTTCTCCTGTTCAGGGTAAATTGCCTGGTATTTCGGGGCTGGGTCACTCTTTTGAGCGGGACCAGACTGATATACTACAGGATATTTCTCCCTGTGAAGGGCACAAGTGAGCTAAAAGAGGTTGCTCTCATCGTGGCTTATCATGGCCATAGAACTAACCTACTAAGGTTGGTTTGTTCTCTGATGAGCACCTCTTAGTTGTTTTTTATATTATACTGTTATAATATCTGATGTTATAAATTTTTATATATTATATTTTATATATTCATATTATTACTATTGAATGTTCTGATAAAGTGACTATTATTACTATTTTATTTATTATCATCTTTGTCATGATCATTACAATTATTTTTACATTTTAAATTATTATTTTCCAAATATGTTCTATTTATTCACGGTAGCTTAAGAAAAGAAATCAAGCAAATGTGTTCAAGAATATCACTACTGGTTTATCAACAGGCATTTCTAAGCATCACCCCTTGTTCTGTTGAGTTGGATGCAAGCATTTTCTATCATATTGAATGGCCTATAGGCATGTTCACTATTTAATAAATCCTGGTTTGCATGTAGGATTGTGTGTTGCCTTCAGTGATAAAGTTTTATTGCATGATAGTATTTGACTTATTGTAACTTGTATAGAAGCTCCCAAACTAGTTATGTTTAAAGACTTTGGTATTCTGTATACTTAACATATATCTGGATTGGTACTTAGAATTAAAAAAAATAATAGCTGTCTCTATTATGAAATATTATGTGAAAAAGTGTGAGACAGAGTAGGGATCTTATTCTGTACAGCTGTTTAATTGTGCACTTCCTGACAAGTGCTTGTCATCTTTGAATGACCCCTGACTGATTTTCTTAAACCATACCTAGCTTTATTTATCTTTCCCTTACATCTAAACTCTAAATTCTGCTCCCACTACAATGTCCTCTTTCAGTATAAGTCAAGACATTTATCACTCTGAACATCATAGTGCTCCATTCAGGAGGCCCTAAAATGTTTGTTGACTCTACATTCGACTACCTTTGAGAACTAAATATGTCTTCACTGAGACTGTATTCATCTAAAAAGCTGTCATGAACACCAGTCCGTCTATCTATCCATCTATCCATCTATCTATCTATCAAGCTATCTCTCTCTCTCTCTCTCTCTCTCTCTATATATATATATATATATATATATATATATATATATATATATATATATATATATATGTCTATCTATCTATCTATCTATCTGTCTATCTTGACCTAGGCATTCGTGGCTCAGTCCAGTACAAATGACACCACTCAATAATGACAACACAACTCCAGCTTAGGTATAAACAGGCCACAGCTTTATTCAGAAACATATTAACATGACTAACTGGAGGTAGCTGCATCCCCCTGGATTAAGAAGCTCAACACCCTTCCAGCGGCCCAGTGGAACCCTGTGCCCATGAGACCTCTGGAACCAACCATACCGGATACCTTACGGTAAATTGAGCTCCAACCTAAGTTGATGCAACATCCCCGCCACCCGCAAGCCCAACAGGCTTAGCGCCGCCAAATAGCTCCATGGCATGAACGATACCCACCTTAAGGGAATAATTAAATAATGATAAACCCACCTCTTGAAACCACAACCTTCTTATAAAGGAAGCCATAATCTTGTTCAGCCTCAATCTGACCTTGTCCAACATTTTTTGATCGTTAACCCCCCACCACCTCAACCTCAGAGTTATCAGAAAATAAGCAAACCTGGGAACAACTCCCTTAACTTGAAAACGTCCCGTTTCATTGACCGAATCAAGTCCCTGAGTGGTATGTAACCCAAGTCGTTCCCGCCAGCGTGTATCAATAATAACTCAGTGGGGGGAGGAAAAATCCTAGCATAAGCCACCACTGTTAAAAGTACTTGTTCCCATTGCATACCCCTAATCCCAAACCATTTGAACACTATAGCCTCCTCTGGGAACCCCATCTATCTGCCTTGCCCTGTTATTGATGCCACTCTCCTAGCACAATATATGAACGAGTGACCCACAATCTACAAATGCAATGGCGACCCTGAAAGAAACATAACCACATGTCAAAGAAAACGGCAAGTTTTTTATTACACATAAAACCCCACAGCAGACTGATCACCCCAGGCAGTACCCAGTACCCAGTGGCAAGTTTAACTAGTGACATCAGTTACCCAAATTCCAGAAGAGCTGTGGGAATGGTGTAGGTTCTTGATCCACAGCTGGAGCTAACTCCCTGAACTGTTCCCACCTGCGTCCGCTACCCCGTTTTTTAGCCCCGGAATATGAGATGAGCTCACCAGAATGTGCAGACATTTTAGAACCAATTGCCTCAGTAGCTTGACTACCGGAGGCAAAGAGGCAGTAGTGGAATTAATTGCCTGAACTACACTTGTGTTGTCACAATGAAACACTACATGTCGGTTCCTCGAGATATCCACCCACAGCCAAATTGCCACCACAATGGGGAATAATTCCAAAAAGGTAAAACATTTTGTCAGATTACCACACCTCCACCATGCAGGCATTGGCTGAGCGCAGCACCAAATCCTTTTGCCCCTGCTACATCCGTATAAAGTTCCAAAGCACCATTGACTACCGGCTCCATTAAGATAATCGTGCTACCATTGAAGAACTCTAAGAACTCGTACCAAATTCGGAGATCCGCAACAACCTCCTACAAAATATTCTGCCCATTGGGATTATCTGGCAAGCAAAAGTTTGCCAAGTAACAATTCCATGGACCTAAGAGAAACCTTCTTAGTAGCCCTAACCAATAGCACCTCCCTTTTTAGCTCCTTTACTTTACCTACAGGCAACATACATTCAAAGGTTATTGGATCGATTTCAATCCCCAAAAAACTCAACAAGTGGCAAGGACCTACCTTTTTCTCATCCGCTAACGGAATGCTGAATTCTTCTGCCATAACCTTAAAACACATTAAAAGCTGGGAGCACAAAGAAGAAGCTGCCGGGCTCACAAATAAAAAGACATCCAAATAATGCACAACCGAAAATAGCCCTGCCTTCTGACAAACCACCCACTGAAGAAAATAAATGAACTTCTCAAAATAAGAACAAGAAACTGAACAACCCATTGGAAGGCATAAATCCACAAAGTATTTATTCAAAATTGAACAACCTAACAAATGGTGTGAATCCAGGTGGACTGGAAGCAACCTGAAAGCAGACTTAATGTCTACCTTTGGCAAAAACGCCAACCTGCCTGCCAGCCTTACCAACTGCAGCGCCTGCTTGAATGATTTGATTGCATATTTGACTGATGACAACTCCTTGCTAATCCCATCATTTACCAACGTACCTTTTGGGAAAGATAATGGTGGATTAACCTAACCTCCCCAACCTCCTTCTTGGGCACTAAACCTAGCGGGGAAATTCTTAAATTTGCAATTGGTGCTGAATTGTACAGACCCACCATTCGACCCTTGGCCACCTCCGCTAACAGCTTACGAAGCACTACATCCAGATTTTCCCTAGCAGATTTCAGGTTGGGAGGGCAACCGCCCCCCCCCCCCCCCATATACAGCAACCGATGGGATGATGAAACCTTTTAAAAACCCAGTAAACAACAACCAAGCATCCTCTGCCCTTTCCCCACTCTTAGCGTACAGAGCTAAAAGCGGATGAGCATTGCTGCACTAGGAGCATTCGTGTCTAAATTTGCAAGAAGACCCCTGTTTGCAAGAGCTCTCATTAAACGCAAAGCAAAACCCCTTTTTACCTGCCCCTGCCCTCATGGGCTTATGAACTAAGCTAGCTGCTGGACTTAAGGGGGTAACAATCTTGAGCCATCTCCCCATATCCCTGTTGTCTCACTGCATATCAGGCCATACAGCCATCTTTTGTCTAAACTTTTCATCGTACGCCCACCAAGCTTACGGGGGGTAAGTGCAATGAATCCCATCTATCTCTTTTAAATAACAAAATGAATAAAGATGAGCACTGCTCTGGGAACCTTTCGCCCATTATACTAGCGAAATTAACATAAGCTTGGAGCCAGTTGCTGAATGTCTTAGGGATTTTTTTATATCTCTTCCTGTGCTCATCTTCCTCTTTCTTAGCATCATCTTTTTTTGATCCTCCAGCTTCAATTCAATAAAATTATCCAAAGGGAGCAGCGAGAACAGTTCAATAAACTCTGCATTCCAAATCTTATCTTTTTATTCTTTGGAAACATGCTCCCCAATAGGCCCTATTGAACATAATTCTGATTTTGTCATGGCTGTATCTGCAACCCTTTGCTGATTCCACCTCGATCTCAAGATTGGCCAAGCTTCCTACCAATGAAACCCAACCACTGGCTTACCACCTACCTCTCCAGACCCCGGAATGAACTCAAGGCTTGTGGCCGGGACCTGCTTACATAAACCCATCTCCTGACCAACCCAAGCCGCCCCTTGGCCCAGATCCTGTCTGTCTTCCCATTCATACAACAGACTCTTAAGACCTGCCACTAAACCCTGCACAGTATTACTAACTTCAAGTTGTGTACTGTTCGTGCACTTACCACTCTGCCTCCTGACTGCTGGGGCCAACGGGGCTGTACCACCTGCCGCTGAAGACACCTGCTCCATGTACAGGGGAAATGTACTGGGGAAATGTTCTCCAATCCTGCTGGCCAACGTGTCCCTCCTACTCCTCCTCTCATGATGCTGTACCCTCCGTTCAGAACGGCAAGGCAGTTCTCCCCACCTCTCCATCTCCTGCTACCTGCCACACCTGTAATGACAGGAGTCCCTCCTCTGCTCACTCCTCTGCCACCTGCGCCCGCCGAACTCTCTGTCACTGGATGCTGACCTTCCCCTGGAATGAGACCTCCTCCTTGGCGAAGAGGTTGCTTTGCTCCTGCGTGTGGAAGACGATAGCCACCCTTGCATGTGACATGCTCCCAATGCACCTGTAATTAAAAGAGGAGTCATGTATCTGGCTCTTACCACCCCCATGGGGAACCTCCAGTCTCACTGACCCCTCTCGTGACAGCCTGTGTGAAATCCTTGACCTCCTTGATGATGCAGGAGATATCTGCTGTCTCCGCCGCTGTTCCTCCTTGGTCACTCGCCAGAGATCCCTGAGGACCAATGACCGGCTGAACTCCACTCTTGCTAGGCGTGCCATCCCCTGGATCACAGAAAAAAAAATCAGGGCAGTCCACAGCCAATGCACTGCTACTTACTGCTCTTTTCTCGCTGTCTTTCTGGGCTGCCAGACCCCTATCCCAGTCCCTGACTCTTCCAACCACGCTGCCACCTTCCAGCTCCACCATGCTGCAGCTATCCTCAAATGTGACCCTTTCTTCTTCACCTTGCTCTTGACTGCTCCCCTGGCCTGGGCTCTTCTCCCTCTCTTGCTACCCACTTCCCTGCTCTTCTTCTAGTGCTGCTCTCTTCCCTTGTATGCTGCCCACTCTCTTCTTCTGACCTGCTTTGGCTCTACATCCCTTCTTCTTCCTTCCTGCCTTGCTTCTAGCCTCCCACAGCCTCATTTGTACTGCTGACTCCCCCGGTCCCCCTTCACCCGTTGATCCTGCTGCCTCATCCTTTCTCAACGCTCTGTCTCTGCCATTCCTTCCTGCTTCACACGTCAGTGACGCCATTAGTACTCCCTCCTCCTCCGCGCACTCAGACCTGCTCTGATTGACGCGCCAAGCCCGCCATTTCCCATGCTGGCGCACCGGATCTTTTTGCGCGCATGGATTCTCGTGGCCGACTCCTCACCCGCCGGCTTCACTGCCTCAGCGATCCTCGCTGCCGGACCTCCATGTGCCTCTCCACTCACAACCTCCTCCACTCTTGATGTCTGCTGCAGTCCCGCTGTGCTGCCATGAAGCCGTCCCGACTAAGGTAGGCAGCCTCCATCTCTTTCTGTGCCAGCAGGATCCTCCTCCTCGTTCCTCTGCCCTGCGGGGCCGCCATCCTCCCTCCTGCCATGCTGCTGCTGCGCCTTCTCCTCCTGGGAGTCACAACTTCGGGGCTAAGCCTCTCCAGGGGACGCCATTCTTGCCCATGCGCAGCCAGCTTGGCCCTCAATTGCGCAATCAGGTGATCCACGATAGGAGTTGGCATTGCTAAATCTTTCTTCTTGCTCCTCAACCGTTGACTAGTATGAGGCAATGCCTCATCACTACTTCTAGCTAGCCAATCCCTACCCTGCACTAAGCCCCCTCCCCCTATTCTTTCTCCAGGGCCATTCTATCTATCTATCTGTGTTTCTTTCTATCTATCTATCTCCATTTCTTCTACACACTTTAAAGGAGGACAATTGGAAAAATGTTTTTAGAAAGCAAAATAAACAACACATGTACCTACTAAAAAAATATTGTTATTTACTGTATTGTTTCAGTTTCCGTTCCAACCTGATTCGGTCTTCTGTTTTCTCAGAAGAGTACTGGTAAAATAATGACCTCTCATTTTTATTCCTGTTGAAAGCACTGGCAGATCCTGCTGTCATGCTTCCATTATGCAGATAGAAGCTTCCTCTACATTCAAAATCTTCATCCACCTTAGAAGCTGATCAGCAGGAACCAAAAAGATACATTCCAAAGCAGCATAATAGCATATAAAAAAATCATTATAGGGTGTAAAAAAATGTTTAACCTTTTTGCCTCTCCTTGGCTATAGTTCTTCAAAAGAGTATATTTTAAATATAGGACTACAGTGCTCAGTTATATTTATTCAGAATCTCATGGGTGTGTTTCAGCCTAGGTCTATGCAAAAAAAAACAAAATATACTTTATACTTTATACTTACATAGAGACATAAATCATTTAATCTAATGGTGGTCAAAAGCGTGATAGAAGCCCCCCACTATACACAATACAGTTGTACAGAAAATTAATAGTACATTTGTGTTCCCATTTGAATGTCTAAAAATATGTTAACAACGTATTTCCAGCTCAGGTTTCCCAGAAATACCGTTATTGTACTGCACTCTGGGAAATTGGGCAGGGACATGCAAATGAGCCCACAATGTATCCTTTTAGACATATACTCGCTTTAAGCATAACAGTAGGAGACCTACAGCTTTGATCCTAATGGATTTCATCAGTGTGGGGCTAGTTGCTAGCTTGCATGGTAGATTTTGTGAGGAGGTAGTTAACCACAACAATCATTTAACTTATGGTGGGCAAAAGAGCGATAGAAGCCCTCCATACATACTTATGGCTTTCCATATAGTTGCATGGTAAATTTTTGACTGGAACATAGCAAGAGTAAAGGAATGTAGTAACTGGGTCTTTGGGGGCGCACAAATGTGAATGGCTTAGGGCAGCATAGACCCCAAATACGCCCCTGCAGACTGCTAATATATAGTTGGAGGAGGAGATATTAAGGATAATTTTTATCATTTTTTTATCCTCCATATCATGTTTGTGTGTCCTGCAAAAAACATGATCTTTGCTCCTTATAAGCAATGAAACACTCTTGAATGGATTAAACCATAAAGGACTCAACATCTGTCTATGAATAAGTTAACTGGCTCTGGTCTTCCAAACTATTATGCTTTAACAGTTTTTATTATCCATTTAATGTGACTTGAAGCTTAAGTGATAACGCTGCTTATGTTCTAATCTGCATGTCCCTGCTCATTTCTTTGGCTGCCGTGCAAACAAAGTATTTTATGCCTTGCAAAGTCTGACCTGTGTTTGACATGTAGATGTATTCATAAGTGTTATTTATAGTTGCCTAATATTTTTTGTAATCAGGATCTTAAGTGAATGGTTTGCTAACCACTCAGAAACTCAATTACTTTAATTTGTTGTTGTTGCTATGCAATGTATAAATTATTCTCTGTGGTTTATTTCTATAAAACACATCAACTTATTTTCATTCTTTGCACATATGTGTCTATATTACTCATTGTCGGAGTCATATGCAGAACAAGAACTTGTATTGGGTCCTTACAGACTTATTCAGTATCGGCGGGTGATACTAAATACAAACCTCACAGCATTTCACATTTGCAAAGAGAGACACATATTCTTTCATATATAGGTAGATTTACCACTCTATTAGCCACACTAAATTCCCCTAACTTGTAAAACCGTAGCTTGTAACGTAGCCTGCAAGACTTACGGCTATTAAATTGGCATGTTAAACCAGACCGCCGGCGACTTGTGGGGTAGGAGCGAGAAACCCCTATGGGTCGTGAGAATGCGACTTGCGAGTCCGCAAAACCTTTGTTCTTTCAAGTCCGTAACTGTTATGTTCCAAACGCGCAATAAATTGCATCGAAAATACTGGTGTTCAACCTCATAACCCGCAAATGGAACCAAGAAACCAACAAGTCCTAAAGAGGACCCATAAGGGGGGTAAAGTCCAATCCGTGGCACTGTAAATGCACATATACACACACTACTGTACATTTATTAAGAGGGAAAGCGATGTTAGGTCTTAGCATATTAATAGCATAACATTCTCAAGCTATCAAATCGTCCCGAAAAAATACTTTATTTCATGTTTAATTTCTGTGTTATCTCGATCCCGGCAATCAATGTGTTAATACATATAATGGAACTCGCATGTAATAGAATATCATAATTACGGCTTTATCAATATTGCATTATATCTGGAATGTGGGTCCGATCGTAAATCGTAACCCGTAAGACTTTGAAATCCCACCTCTATTTTTGAGTGACATAATTCTGACAATCTCTGTTTCCATTGGCTCCATCTAAACCCATAACTACGGGTTTGACTAATTGATCACGTTCACAGCCTCACATCCAAAGAGCGAAAAATGCTTTACGGGTTTGCCTCCCAAGCCCATAAGTTGCAGCAAGTTATAGTATAATAGCTCCGTAAATCTGCAAAATGTCAAGCCGGCAGTCGTTACGGGTCTCATGTTGCACATACGATCTTTGTATTTAATGTGACTATATATGACATACCGACTCTCCATGATCCTATAGACCGCAGCACTCTAGGCGCATCTTGTGTCTGGTTGTGCTCATCCATAACATTATCTTGGCAAAAATACTGGAGTTGATTATCAATTCCTTCTCCAGTGGGCCACAATTTGACTGACTCCTCTGCTATGACCTGCCCATCTTGGGTGACCCTACAGGGTACAGCTTCACTGAAGTACACAAGCCCCTTTCACCATGACAAGGTAGAGATCCAGAAGGGGAAGTTTAAAGATACACACTTGCAAAATGTGTGCTATGCTCCATACAGATGTTATTCTATCGAACTGAAATTCAAGGTGTCTCTCTTTTTCTTAGACCTTAATTATGAAGAGTGGAGCAGTGGTGAATGTCCAGTAATCCAGATGAATAATCCGAGTATTGTAGTATAAAGTTATATCTTTTTATTGTACAAACATTTTATTTAGAGTGATGAGTTTTTGAGAGATACAGCTCCTTAGATCTCGAGAGAAAACAAAAGGTGGGAGTGGGAAATTATCATGGCTGGAAAACAGTGTTTTGCACTTATATCTGGATTTCCTTCTAAAGAGGGGCATTTTGGAGGCTAAAAGTGAAAAGAATGACAATTCCCCATATAGAAATTTTGTTGGGTGCATTAAAGCATTCAATTTTCTGAACTATATGTAGTTTCTGTGTGATTGTGCCCATACATCTATCATGGATAAGGGGACCCTCTTTTATTTAGTCTCATCATCAAGCCCAGCCAACCTTAGAGTATGTATAGACAATGTGCATAATTTTATTATATTTATTATTTTCTATTATTCATGACAGCATCCATACATAACAAGCACATAATCACATTGATGACCACCAACACCTACGTGGTTTTCATAAGCTACATATGTTAAAATAAAAGAGGAGCCAGTGGTGGAAATAAGTATTATTCACTAACACATATTAGAAGCAAATTTAGGGAACCCAGGCAACATGGCAATCTATATTAATACCCTCTTAATTTTAGTTTGGGATTCATAATTATATACTCATTCTACAAATAAATCCTTCACAATTTTCATGAGAATAATTAAATTGATAATAAAAACTATTATTTGATCTGGGGAAACTAAAACATTTGCAGCCTTATTAAATTGAAATTTTGCCAATTGAATCGGCCTCTATATAGTCACACAGCATATTTTTTTACAGAAGTTTTTAGTTAGTGAACTTCTATCCAAAAGCAAGGTCTTCACTAACTAAAAACTTCTTTAACAAAAATATGCTCTGAGCCTATATAGAGCCCTTTTCAATTGGCCGAATCGCAATTTAATAATGCTGTTGTTGCCTGATCAAATCTTAGGAGTAAATTACCTTTAGCTAAGACAACTATTAGAGAAATATAACTGATGTTATCTTATACAGCTAGAGGCAGTCATTGGTAAAGGCCCTTTTATTAAACTGTATTGAAATAACTTCCAACTGAAAAATATGAAAATGGCTTGCTTGTAGCCCACAAAATGTACTCTTTCATGGGTCTTGTACATATGGCATAAATATACAGGGCAATACTTAAAGGGCCAGTTTTCATGTTAAACCTATTTTTAGTTCACAATGAATTAACATTACAAATACACGTGCAAGCAGCAGCAAAACATTAGCCAGAAAATATAATTTAGAAACACAGTTTATCTCAATAATGGCCTCTGCCATGCGACTCTCTACCTGTGAACTATTGAAACAAAGTGAAATGTTTCAACTGAGATAACATTATGCAAGCCTTACCTAGGGCCTCATTCAATTTGGGGCCATTACTTGCAAGTAAATTCCCAAATTGCTACTTTAAAGATGCATGCTCGAGTAGCTCTACTTTTACTTAGCTATTCAATTGGCCGGGCCCACAAGTTAGTCCCCCTTCCAGATAATCGCAAACCATGCTATCGCCAGTAAGTATTTGTGTGCTTGAAAATGATCAGGCCACAAGCCTGTAAATCGTGTTTCAAGCACGCACACTCGGAGCACTGTAGACGCCAAAATAAATCAATAAAGCACTGTAAATCACTGTAAATGATGAGGAACACAATGGGTGACATTAGAATTAAAAGCACAGCATTCTCAAGCTCGCACATCGCCAAAATACAATACTTTATTTCATATTTAAATATATGAATGATCTCCAAGTCCGTAACTCACTGAAATATGGAGGTTGAAGCCCCTAGGACTTTATGATGAAAATTGAACATAAAATAAAGTATTTATTTATGCCGATTTCCGAGCTTAAGAATGTTGTGCTATTAATTCTAAGACCTAACATCACTTTCACTTTTAACAAAAGTACAGGATTGCTTTTCTATTTGCTTTTAAAGTGCTACGATTTGTAAGTAAGCCCTTTGCGAGACCTCCTTGTTACCAGTAACCTGTGGTTCGATTTTTGCCATTTACGGGCTTGACGTAAGGGTAAATCGGAGCAATTGAATTGTGAATTGTGATTTTTTGCAGCCACAACTCTTGCGTCCGTGAAAGTTTAAAGGCTTTGAGGGAAGTAACTTGCTATTTTAAGAATAGTAATGGATATGAGCCCGCAGTAAGTAACATAAACGGGCCCAGATCACAAGTAAATTAGCAACTTAATGAGGCCCCAAGACAGTGTAATCAACAATATGTCAGTTGAAATATTTAACTTCCTTTCAGTGGTGCTCAGGACGATGAGAGGGGTGGGAAAGGGGTACAGTAGTGGCCATTAATTATTTAAACTGTTTTTTTTTATTATATTTTCAAAGATTTGCTTTGCATATATTTCCATATATTTTCATTCAATCTTTTTTTTATTGAAGACATAAAGGATTGCAAAATCTTACAACATGTTACAGAAGCTATGGTACAATTGTTACAGGGAATTAACAAATACCTTCTTTTAAAAAAAGTTCCCTTCCTCGTTAAGATAATTTTCTTTCTTAGTTCAGGTGGAGAGTAAAAAAAAGAAAAGCAAAATATCTCTTCTCCTCAAGCTTCTTCACGTCTCAAAAGCTTGAGAAATAACTTAGAGAGATATTAAGAATTACTGCAGAGAACAGAAGTGGTATTTCAAGTATTCGAGGGGGGGAGGTAGTGACGACGATCACGCGCATCATGCACATATATTTTTAATGTCACTTAATGTTAAACTATAAATAGGTCTACTATGAAAAATGTGTTCATTGGCCCTTTAAGTCGTGATATTCTATCAGGCACCTCATGGCAATGAAGGACGCCTTAACGGATAATTAGAGAAGCTTACGCAGAGATTAGTTTCTGTGTTAGTGACTCCCCTTCTAACACCTGTGATAACATTCCAGTTGATAATTATGGGGATAAGAGCTAAACTATGAAGATAGTTCTGGGTAGATCTCTTGGCACTACATGTCAATCATTTGCGAAATACTGTTGTATTGTGTTTGGAGAGAATTACATTAATGTCAGTGGTAAGTAAAAAAAAAAGGTGTAGTCCTTTGATACTGTCTTCTGTCCTATTATAGTAATGCAAAATCTTCCATCCTATTATTATAATGTAAAACGTGCAAGAAACAGAATATATCTGTGGTTAAACAATATTGCTAATAACCAGTTTAAGTCTTTTTATGTGAATATTTTTGTTGAAGCCCTGGCTTAGCTGATTTCTCAGGACCCCAAGACCAAGTTGAATATCTTGCATACCATCCTGCACTGCTGCCTTGCCTGAATACTAATATATTAGATTTTAAATAGGCAACATGGAAAATGGGATTGCCATCCAACCTCAGCTCTAGCGTGTTCATTATCTTAACCAAAAATTCAAATACTATAATAGCACTCAACTTTCAATGTCATTCAACTGACAAAAAGAGCCTGTTATGTGGTTTGAAATTTGGGAAATCAATGTGATCCCAGTATAATGTGAGAGTCAACTGGCAGAACATATCAACCAGGGTAACAGAGCCATTAGTTAACATTTTAGTCCTTTCTCAGTCTTGACATTCTTACAAATTATGCTTCATGGCTACTGGAGAGTTATTTTACATATGTTTATGTAGAGTGTGAAAATTGCCTTATTATATTTTTCAATATACAGAACAATATAACCATCTGCTGTGGTGCAAATAATGTTAACAATGTGTAACCTTTGCTCCTTCAAGTGCATCTAAAGATCCGTTTGTAGAGAATATGTCCATAGCCAGCTGCTTACACATTCTTCTCAGAATTACATTAATAGTGAAAATGTACCACAATTCCAGTATATTCCTTGAAAATAGAAATAAAGCATGGTTGTCTAACAGTTGATGAAGCACAGTCAAGAACACAGCTGTAAAATAAGTTAAGAGGAATTGACATCAATGGTACGTTCCCCCCTCCTGGAGTTATAACATTTTTGCTATGTAGCCAACAAAATGGCTAATTATTTGTTGTGCCATTTGAAAACTCAAATAACTTGAATATCATTGCCAGATATAATATACTTAAATTACTGCCAATTTTGTAATGCATGCGTTGAGTCTTTCAACAACTCAGCTCATCAAACCTCACTAGATTAACTTGGAGTCTTCTTTATATTATACTCTGATTAAAAATGTTGAAACAGTTATGTCCAGTTGTATACCTTTCTCATATGGTACCTTAATTATAATAACATGATAGTAGAAAAATAATTAACATAATGATTTTGGTTATATTGTTCTGTAGTAAACAATATGTACTTGTCACGTCTAATATGAGACTCATTTTATTTAGCTGTTCTAATTAATAACAAGCTAGGAATGTAGGAAAGTTTTAAATTAGAACAATACAATTTTTAAAATCCTGAAAGTCATTAGTGAAGATTCACAAATTGTTCATGATGGGTTACAGTCGGCCTTTATTGCCTGTGATACATTGAAATCATTAAAGCATTTGCTAAGCTCTGTTTTGTAGTAGCTACTTATCCCATAACAAACTATAGGAACTCTTCCCAATTGAGACATGTTATTTGATATAAAAGGGGTGTGTTAGTATGTAAAGAAACAGCCTTAATCACCATCATAGCATTTACTAAAGCATTCTACTGCTCTCAACCCACAATGACCCAGCTAACTTGTAACCTAAAGCCTTGCAAATGTCTATACCCATAATTATGCCAAATGTTATAATCTGTTCTAAGCAGGCAAATATGTAAAAACAGTTATCAATGTGTGTAGTATTGTATTATATATTTTTTATGGGTTATATGATTACTAAGCTGATAGAAGCCAGAATGTTTAAATAGTATATGTGATGATCAAAAGGGGGTTACTAATAAAATATAGTAAACTATTGATTTTATTTGTAGTATTTTTTTTATTATTTTAGAGCATTACCGCTAAATTTGGGCTATGTAACCTAGTTAATTGCAACCTTTAAAATTCTGATGCAAGTTGTTTACATGATTCCACTTAGAACTTGTTATGATCTGTATAAACGGTTGTATTCTGTGTAAAAGTCCACTGAGGTCCAACATTTTGGTATGCCCCTTTGAATAACTTCACTTGAAAAATGTTTCTAGAAAGGTAAAAATAAATAAATCTAGCCTTTAATTTATTATTTGGTACAGGCAATTTTGATTTACTCTGGACAGCCGTTGATTTTCTTCTCTCTCGTTTTCATCACCTGGGTGGAAACTTTGGATGTATGCATAATAATTAAAAAAAAGTGTTACAATTAGATCAAATGGTTTTAGAAATAAATACAACAGTAGAACTGGACCTCGGTAACTCCATATACCTGTAGCTGTAAAAAAAAAATATATATAATATAGTATTATAACAAGTATCTGCAACTTTTAATAATCAGAGACCCAATCCCAAGCTTCAAATAAGGGTCCACAATGAACCAAAGTATTATTACATTACTAGCGACTTGCCCGTCAAAAATGATGCCCCTCTCCATCCCCTGTGTCTCTTTCCACCTCTCCCTCCGCTGTGTCTCCCCCCTATCTCACCAGTGTCTTTTTCCACCTCTCCCTCCCCTGTGTCTTTCCCCCCTCTCTCACCTGTGTCTCTCCCCCCCACTCCCTCCCCAATGTCTCTTTCCCCCTCTCCCTCCCCTGTGTCTCCCCCTCCCTCCCTTGTGTCTCTACCCCCCCTCCCTCCACCTATGCTCCATTTGCCATTTGAAAACATTTGCAGGCTTGGGGAAATTGATCAGTTTCCCCAAGCCCACAAAGGGCTTCCAAGTTACAGCCCTGAAAATATTGTGGCCGTTAAACCCATAGATCAAAGGCTTCTGGAGGCCGTAAGGTACGGTTTTAATGGTTGCAATATTTTCAAGGCCGTAACTGGGAAGCCCTTTGTCTCTCCCGTGGCCTTTGCGGGCCTCTCCCCCCTCTACCTTGTGGGCCTATTGCGGGCCTTGCGATGAGCACAGAGTCCCGTAACTGTCGCCCGAAAAAATTACGGGTTTGCACATGCACAGAGCTGTAAAATTTCAGGGAGACCATTACGGGCCTCACGCATGCACAAACCCGTAACTTGTGAGCGTTGCACACAAACTCGAAAATTACGACAACTATATATATGATTATTAGTTATTTTATAGAGCACAAGCAGTAGCTTCCGTAGCTCTATGGCTACAAAATAACATAACATTTGGCATACATTTCAACAAAGTAAAAATAAGACATTTGTACAAATACATCGGTACATGAGGAGATTGATGAGAGGGCGTTCTCTCATGAGAGCTTACGATCTAGGAGGAGAATAAGACTGCAACACTTAGATAATGTTATATGGCATAAGACATTGACAAGTTAAATAGTATTGATTGTGCCAACTGATAAAGTCAGTTTGTATGGATTGTGCCGATGTTGTCATTAATTAATCTTAGAAACAAATTAACACTCATTTGTATTCACAGCTAACAATCATGACAAATTTGGGTTTGACAGAAAACCACATGTTTATCTGTGTTTCGGCACATTTGGCTCCCGGGCCATAGTTTGCTAAACCCTGCTTTATAACATTCAAAGTTACTTTTATTAATTAAAATCAGATAGATCCAAGTTAATTAACCATTTTATAAGCAGTTAACCATCACCATTGCGAATAGGAAATAAACTATTTATATATGGAAGCACTGCAATAATGAACAATAAGAAGAATATAGAAATTATTCCAGTATCAAAATAATCCAAAAAGAATAGTTATTGATTATTGAAACCAATTACAACATCAGATTAAATTAATTTTAAAGTCAGTGTACATGTTATTTGCAATACAAAATAATACATAATACAAATTATTAATCTGATATAAGGCACTTCTCTATGAATATACCAATTAAATGTGATTTTTTCATTGAGCTGTTGAAAATTGGTATTGTGGATTTTTAGGTGGGGAATTCTATAGGCGATTCTAAGGAATAAAATATATAAATGCTAATGCTCACAAAACAGTACTTCAAAGAATTATCCACTAATGTTTAAAAATCTTCTGGTATATCCCTTCAGGCAGTTCAATCGATGCTCTGCATTTTTTTCAGATTCCTGAGACACCCCTGGAGGTCACCTTTTGCACACAAAAGGAAAACAGGTGTTATGAATCAGAAAAACATGCTTTCCAAGTAATCTCTGCTATTGCATAAATGATGTGCAACTTGCTTAGAGAGATTAAGTTTAAGAGCTGAAAAAAGTAACATACAGTTCAAAAGAAGTCTGTAGTCTGCATTTGTGCCATAAAAACATTTATATGCCCAGAATCATTTGTATTTATTGTTTTCAGTGGCAACTGTTTCCAACTCATTGACTTTTCTTGCTTGGTTTTACATAAACCAACATCCAACCTGGCAGCCTGGGGTGGTTTACTAAGCATTTTTTTACCTGAGTCGAGGTGATAGGAGCTTAGATAATGTGGGAAGGGCTATTTTCCCCATAGAAAATAATATCTAGGTTGGTATTTACTAATGGGACACATGTTAATCCGCGCTCATCTGCAGTATCATTATAACAACTCACATTTTTTATAGCTGTTTCCATTGGCATAGGTGCAATTATATGTAAAAAATGTGATGTGTTGTGTGTGTTTTGATACACTAATGCGAAATCAAAGATGGAATAGTGGTTGGTAAAGATGCAATGATGTGCATGATGTAATTACTGGTGTATAATAATATATGGTGCTTGTGCATTGGCATCAGCATCACATATTAATCACTTTTTTATCATTCAAGTCGGTCAATCATATCAATAATTTTTTTCAAAGAAATATTCATAAAGATTAATTTTACATAGTCACTCTTGTCACATTATATATAAAGTATGCTACTTCAAGCAACTTGTGTAGAGAAATAAGCCAGTTATATTTAGCAGCATATGTCCTATGTTAAAATGTCTGCTGTTGCCGGGTTAAAACATGGGTTTTTCACGTTAACTCATGATGAGCCATGCTGTGGAAAAGGCGTTTAGTAAATTGCACAATGACCTGAGATGCAGGATCACAGGTTGCTATGAACTATCGCACTTGCTTATCCTTTTGAAAATTCCCACCATAGTAAATGTTGAAATAATGTGAGATGTACTGGAGATGCTATGTAAATTTCTCCTAATTTTTCACATTTTAAATTATTTTAAAGGATGAAATAAATTCTGCTGTATATAAATCTTGAAATAATTTTGGTGGGTATGTACCTTTTACTAGCCAATCTAACTACAATCCATCGATACAGAATAGCCATATACAGCAGTAAATAATAAAAGTGAGGAAAAGTCACTGGCCCTCATTCAATTGCAATTTGGCCAATTGAATAGGGGTCTAAATAAGCACATAGCATATTTTTTTTAAATAAGTTTTTAGTTAGTAAAAACATTGCTTTTGGATAGATGCTTGCTAACTAAAAACTTATTTAAAAAAAATATGTTATGTGCTTATTTAGACCCCTATTCAATTGGCCAAATTGCAATTGAATGAGGGCCACTGTTTTTAATATATTAGAAATATTAAAATGACTGTGAAAAGTGCCACTGATAAACCGACATAAGTCCACTGGCCCAGACAGGCACTTCTGAGCAGAGGACACATGGGTATTTAGGTTTTATGTTGCCCTAGCCCATTTGGATTTATGTACCCCCCCATGTCCCACTTGCAACTCCTCCTTTCCCATTTCTATATCTCAAATCTTAGGTTTTTATGTGTTTATGTATATAAATGTGCTGCTCTGGGCCAGAGCCTTGTGGGCCTGGCCAGAAATAAACACTGAAGATGACATCGAGAAACTCCTGGGAGATACCATCAAAGCAAACAAAACCCATATTTGTGGAAGTTGTAGGGTCCAACACAGTTAAGGAATTTAAGCATGCCTGGATACGCATAAGGTCATACCAAAGTCATTAAACTGCTCTGTGACATCTTGTAGAAAAGTTAAATCAAACATGTAAAAACATTTTCATTTGAAGCTCTTTTCAACTGATGACCTAATAATATGGAGAGAAGTGCCTCAGTTGGAGACTTGATATATAGTCAGAGAAATTCTCATATCTTTTTTCATTTTTGGGGGGGGGAGGTTATCGGTGCCTAAATTTGAATTCTGCTGCAGAAACCTTTATGAGCTGGCGTAAATGTAAAGGGCTGAGGATATATTTTAACACGAGTGGTGAGAAGTAGGGATAAGTCACTCAGTTACCTGCTTCAGCAGCAGAGGAGAGAAGTGAGAGGAGCGACATTTGCAGTAAATGCTCAGAAGATCCGCTATGGTGGGGGAGTTTAAAAGAGAGAGAACGGCAATTTTTCACAGCCTGGTTTCATATTGCTGCATTTTGGATAAGAGAGATCTTTACTTTATCTGCAAATGGAATAGAAGAAGGAAGGTTTAAGATAGACAGGATCATTTTACACCCACAATTATCAAGGAGTTTGTTGTATATAAGATTACATATAATATATAATTAAATATAAAAATAGGTATTGTGAAACAATGAAGAAAATATATTTACCGTAACTGCACTTACAAAAAAAGCTTGTTAAAATTAAATATTTTCTTCCAGAACTGGTGCAATTTGTATGTGCATAGGTGCATACACTACGCTAAGCCTAGGCCTAAAGTAGTGTATGCACCTATGCACATACTCAGACACACACATATATATATGTATGAGCGTGTGTGTGCGTAGTACCTTAGGCCTAGGCTTTGTTAGCTTGGACAGAAATACAACACTGATTAGAGAACTCTCCATTTCTTTTTATTTTTCTATGGGGCATATGTGCTCATATTTGACATCTTCAACAACACTTCACCCTTAAGTACATACGGCTACATACAGTCATGTCATTGGTTGTTTTTTGTTTGTTGTATGTGGCCTAAATAAATACATTCATCATTACTTTTACTAGGTGCTTTGTTGCTAAATTTGAGTACTGAGTATTATATATAAATATATATATATATATATATATATATATATTTATATATATATATATATATATATATATATATATATATGTATGTATGTATGTGTATATATAGGTTTATTTATGAAAAAAAGTTTCCCTCCTAATTTAATTAAATATTTAAACTCATGTGAGAGGTTAAGCATTTGCAGTGGTATATGTAGCAATTTAATAATGTGTAGTAGCAAAATAGTGTATTTTTTACAATATGTGTATACAATTGTTGCTCACTAATGTAGGTATTAAAATACTTTTTGAGAAAAAAATGAATTACCGTAATCTTTTGGGACAAAATACCTATTTGTATGTGAGAGATCAAAGTCAGGGTTATTACAGGTGCAGAAGGAGCCAAAAACAGGGTTGCGATAGCCTTCAACTGTAAAAAACCTTAGATAACGATAGATTCTCAATTAATTAGGGATGAGGAAAGTGGTGGAAATTAGTCTGTTGGCTTTTTTATACCATGTATCTATCTATATCGGGAGAAGCTGCAAGGAGGGCAACCAAATTATTTTGCGCCGGGGACCTCTATTCTATTGCTACGGAATATATGTATTTCATAAATACAGTTCAGCTTAATAAACTTGCTAGAATCTCTATATGTGATACAGATGATCGTAGCTCACCTAGTGCAGGCTTGAAATACTGCAATAGCCTTTCTAAAGTGCATTTTAAAAGTAATTTCTAGAAAACTACATTCTAATGACCCTTTTTTTATAGAAACTTTTCAGAAGAAAGGCCAATTTCAGTCAATTTGATGGTAAAATGTCACAATGCATTTGTCCCTTCTCTCAATATGAAATTTATATTTGTCTGCAAAAGTGAGAATTTGCACAGAAAGAACTACATGGTAAAAAACCACAACAAACAAATTACACCAGTTCTGGAAAAAAATATTTAATTTTAAAAAGCTTTGCAAAGAGTCCGATCTGTCAAATAAAGCATCAGCACTTATCCCAGGAAACAAGCAACAAACTGATACTCCTTTCATTACGCTGACACCAGCCGTTACTCTATCATCATCTTTACAATAGATGAACGATTTATTTTGCAGTGAGAAAGGGACTGTATAAGTGATTGAACCCCACAGCACGTTCACTATTGTTTTATTAATTTTTCTATTTCAGTTTGTACGGTAATAAAGGTAAAGTAATACAAAATCATTTTTTTTTTGTTTTTACATTTTTCCTCCACTTTTTAAGTTCATCTTTATATTTTCGCACATACTATATATAAGCATTGCAAATGTTAATGGTATTTTTTCCCTTAGGCCAGTTTTGTGACAGGTTGAGAGCATGTATAGGTCTTCTTAGCTGGGGAATTAATGTCCATACAATTACCTTCCTCATCACCTTGGATATAAAGCAATTCTGATGTCTGCTACAAAATCAACTGTTTGATTCATTCACGACAATGGATATTTTTAAAGTGTAATTGTCACATTTGGGGTTCTGTACTTTTTTTAAAAGTGTTATAACTGGATATGCATTGCACTTAATCATTTTGGTACAGAATGCTAAATATGGGCACATTTAGTGAAAATAATGGATCACCAGCTGTACTTAAGAATATTATAGATCACTTAAATTGAATATGCTCATATAGAGAGAAAAGGTTGCACACCAAGGGCCTTCATATAAAGTCATGAAATTCTGGTATTACTTGAATTATCGTTAATTATGGACAATTAGGGGTATTATATTCCTTATAAAACAACAATGTCCAAGAAATTTGAGATTTTGTTCATAGGCATACTTAGGTTTTATGCTGCCCTAGGCCATTCAGATTTGTGCGCCCCCGCACCCCAATGTCAGACCCTCCTTTGCCCATTCAATAGTTCTAATCATATATTTATGTGTTTATATATATATATATATATATATATATATATATATATATATATATATATATAAATAAAGAGTGAGGTAGCCGTGAGTATCCAATAATCCAGATAAATAATCAGATATAGTGATCCTTTTTTAAATATTATGACTAGCTTCCGAGAGTGGACCTCTCTTTGTCAAGTCAGGATCAACATATACCTATATATATATATATATATATATATATATATATATATATATACAGAAATGTCACTGTATATAGACATTCCTGTGAACACACGTACTGCATCTTCAGGCAGCCTGCTGCCCCGTGATAGGTTGGTTTCCCCAGAGTTTAACTTTTAGAGTAATTGTCTTGTGGAACCCCTGGTTTTATAAAAAAGAACCCAGGAACATAGTTTTAGAAACGCTGCCTTAGTACATACTAAGAAGACAAAGGGCCATATTAAATTCCAAGCCCGTAGCGCCACCGGTACACCCGCAAAGCCTGCATGCTTGAAATTCGGCTGAGTTACAAAGCTATTAAATTGCCAAGCCCGCAACAGATGTGGCAGACATCCAGACCCGTAAGCTATTCTTGCGCATGTTGCATGTGTGGCCGTGAACATGATCAATTAGTCAAACCCATAGTTACAAGGTTTAGAAGGAGCCAATGGCAAAAGAGATCGTCATCATTACGCCACTGAAAAATGGAGGTTAGATTTCAATACCTTACGGATTTGAATTACGAGTTACTATCGGACCCGCATTGCAGAAATAATGCAATATTAATAAATCAGTAAATATTATATTCTAGTTCATGCGAGTTCCATTATATGTATTAACACATTGAATGCTGGGATCGATATAACACGGAAATTAAACAGAAAAAAAAGTATTTTATATTGCAGATTTGCGAGCTTGAGAATGTTGTGCTATTAATTGTAATACCTAACATCACTTTCCCTTTAATTTAAAATACAGTAATGTGTGGATATTTGCATTTATAGTACTACGGATAGGACTTTAACCCCTTGCGGGTCCTCTCTAGTACCCGTAGGCTTTTTGGCTCCATTTGCGGGTTACGGGTTTGAATGCCAGTGGATTCGTAGCAATTTAATAGTGATTTGCGAACATATTATTTACGGGCTTGACAGATCAAAGGCTTTGCAGCAACGGGATTCTGATTTTGGCAACCCGTAGGGTTTTTCCGCCCTTAACCCGCAGAGCGTTTCCGGGTAGCTTTAAGAGGCCAATTTAATTGCCGTAAGTCTAGCGGGCTCCGTTAAAGACTACGAGTTTTCACGTTGGGGGAATTTAATAGGGCTGAAAGTATAGGTATTTTCAGTGCAATTAAGAGCACAGTGCTGAAAAGATCTCCTAAAAGCATGTTGAAATAATTTTAGAATTTTTATAATATTTGCATTATTCAATGAGAAATTAATACATTAAATCAGTGTTTACATAAGTCACTGACATGCCTCCAGCTATATGCACAGCAAAAGCTCCATGCAGTGACCATAAGAAAAAAACTGTTAACCCTTCACAAATTCATCTGTGCAGAGAATGGCATGCTGTAATCAGCTAAATAGGTCAGTTGTGGGTTAACTGCTGGCTTCATTCTTTGCTCCACCATGACTTCACCGCACTGTGTCAGCATATGTTATTAATCATGGAACAGTCAGTAGGCAGGCTACAATGTGTTTGAAAACAGACCTTAAACTTTAGATTTTTTAGCTAATATTAGTGTAATTTAAAAAAAAAAGATAATTTTACCATGCAATCTTTCACACCGTGAAGATCACTTATAGAGAGTTAAATGTATCTAGCCTATAAAGTTGTAGTTTATTAATACATTTCATATCCATAGGTACTGGCCCATTGCATAAGCTGAAGAGTATATTTTACATTACACTTGTATGAATAAAAATCCTCAAGCTTTGTTGAGCTTTATTTTATTTTTGTCTGCTAATGTACACAATTTTTCTTCTCCAGATGGAGCCCTAAGACTCTATTTAACTGATTCAGACACAGACATTATATTTCAATGCAATCAGAAAGTTAAAAGTATAGTATCATTGCTCAATTGTACCATATATATGATGAGTGCATACTTAAAATGCTTTTTATCTAACAACTTTTGTGTTCTCTCCTCAAAGCACAGCTTTCAAAGCTTGCCGGACAAGGCATGTATTTTCGCTACATAAAACAAGACATTTTATCATTCCTTAGTTACTGCAAAAATATCTAGCTGAGATTATTTTTTTTCGGCGGCCAGCAAAACCAAACCTTTCTTCTCAGTAGGGGTTCACATTATATAGATGATTGCTGAGTAGGAGTTACTAATAAGTAGAACTGATAAATATGGTTAAGGTATATACATTTATACTCTTGTAATATGAGTGACATTATTTGTGTGGTATTAAACTATTTACACAAGTGTATAACAAGTGCAGACAATTACAGACTGCACAGCCAACCTGTTGAGTTATAAGGAAAAATAATTTTACTCCAATTTATTTTCTATGGTCGGACCTGAGTCTAAATCTCAATCTCCAGCATATTTGATTTTTTTACTCTCGTCTCCTGTTAAATTTACATATCATCATTTCTGTTTCATATATATTCTTATTTGAAGGGATTGTTTATTTTTTAGTAAATACATTTAGAAATTAATTATTATAAACATTATTTAAATTTAATATAAAAATGGAATTCTTAAAAAATCTAATTAAAAGAAGCAAATAAAATACAGAAGGGAGGGGAAAGAAAAGTGCACCTAATCCTAGTTCAGATCAGAATATGCTACAATAGGTAAAGAAAAGTAATTGCACTCATATTTAGTAACCTCGGTAGCATGAGGTATATTAAGCGCATGTAGACAGGTCTCACGTCTGGTCCACAAAGTCTTCATGGGGGTCCTGGATACTTCTGTCCCAACTGGTGCTTTCTCGTGTGGTTATTCCATGTGATGTGAATAATGGGGTGTACTGGTGAAATAAGCAGAATAAACTGTTCTATGTGCACTGTTAATATATGTTCCTAAACAGACCGGTTAGGGTCAAGTCCATGCCCTTCTACTCTGCTACAGGTAGGCTGACCATGGCAGTGTAGTATTTGTAGAGGGATTTAAAGATACATAAATAACACCACTGGCACAAATGAAGTTCAACCAGTACTTTATTTCTGCATAAAGACTAAGGCACCTATTCAATTGTTCAAATCGCAAAGCCCGTAATGGAGCCCGTTAATGTTACAGATATTTAATTGGCTACATTTTGCTACTTGCAAATCGATTTGTGAGTTACAGGCTCAAAAACACTGTGGTTGCCAAAAACGTAACATACGTCCTTTGATGTTTCAAGCCCGCTAATGTTACCAGTGCTAAAGACCCCAAATCCATATTTAATTACAAAAATTCAATAAGCCCACAATTGCATTCACACCCGTTAATGGCAAATGTATCAAAAAATTCTATGAGTACTAGATAGGACTCGCAAGTGGGTTAAACACCTTTCGTAACATTGCAAAAGCAAAAAAAAATGCAATACTGCACTTAAAAATACAGGGAAAGCAATGAAAGGCATTGTAATTAATTGCACAACAGTCTCAAGCTTGCAAATCTGCAATAAAAAATATATATATGTTTAATTTTTGTATTATATTGATCCCGGCAATCAAGGACTACATATCCCACATGGACTAAAACGGTTGATTTTTTGATTTTTATTGATTCTTACATTTATGTGTTGCAAGTCTGATTGCAAATCGGACATCTAAACACTAATTGATTGTAGTTTAAACTCCATGTTTTACTGATTTCATGATGACGGTCTCATTTACTATTGGCTCTCTCTAAATTGTAACTTAAGGGCTTGCTTAATTGATCATGATCATGCCCTGAAATGCTACGTAGGGGTTCTTGGTTGGCGTGTGGCGCATGTGAGCCTGTAATTGTGGGCTTGTGTCAATTAAATACATCTGTAACTGTGACAGATTTCTAACCGACAGACATACGGGCAGTATGAAGATAATTATTGGCTTGGAATTAAATAGGTGCCAAAGTGAGCACAAAGGCACTATGGGCCTCAATCAATTGCGATTTGGCCAATTAAATAGGGCTATATATAAGCACAGAGCATTTTTTTTATGGAAGTTTTTAGTTAGTGAAGACCTTGCTTTTGGATCGAAGTTCACTAACTAAAAACTTCTTTAAAAAAATATGGTCTGTGCTTATGTAGAGCCCTATTCAGTTGGGAAAATCGCAATTGAATGAAACCCTATGCTCACTAATAAAACAATAACCAAAAGTTTCAATTCTGCGCAGTGCTTTAGGGAAAGCGCTATGGACACTGGATTCCAAGCTCATCCACTCTTTGCAATGTATGAATCTTTAACTTGTCATTGCCTGTAACTTAACTTATGTATAGCGCTACGGAATATGTTGGCGCGTTACAAATAAACGATAATATTAATAATAATAGTGGCAATAATGATAAAATATAAGAAACATGATAAAAGGAGTAAAATGCATAAATAAAATATGTAGGAACCATAATTGATTCTTGCATATTTTATTTGTGTATTTTTTGAAAAGCTGTTGGCTTCAACTCCACCCACAACAAACTTTTTATTGAACATCTATACCCTGATATGCTCCATTTTCAGCCAACGCAGCCCTTGCAATGAATCAGTAAGACCGTGCGCTGAGCTTGAAGTTAACAGCGTTACAAAATTAATAAATGGTAGAAAAAGTTTCATATATTAATATAAAAATGTATTTGCTTAGTAAAACAATCTCAAATAATTAGTTCAATGATATAATTTTCTTAGTATGCCTAGGCATATGTATCTCTGCAAAGAATATTAACTGACTGCAAGCATTTTTTGTTCAGGGATTGAAAGTAGGTTTACAGAGTTCAAATTAATTATTTTCGGCAAACCTCCACCACCTAATAAAAGGTCTTGTAATTTTTTAAAGCAAAACCTTTACAATGTGTGTTAGCCATTTATTATGACAGTCTTTGGACCTGGATCATATCTATAGCTTAAACACAACATCTATATTGTAATGTGCTGGTCATCTACAACCACAAAGCCAGGTCTCTATCTAGTACTCTATCTGATTAGATAATTAGGTTTATTTGGTAAGGAAAGGGCCTTAGAGTAGTTGATAATTGGGTCATCGGTACAGGTACATTTTATTCAATTCGTCTCAGTGTACATTAGACATTTTCGTAGACAGATGCATTTTTAGATACATATCTAGGGGTATATGCTTACAAATTCTCTGTCCACTAGAATTGATTGTTTTATTCAGGTTTAATAGATCTTACTTAGCTCCAATCAGACTTACAATTTACCCCAATTTATCTCAAGCTCTAATGAAATCAGATTTTCAGCAGGGTCCAAATCAAAAGCTACAGTCCATATAGGAAAATCAAATCATTATTGCATAGCAAGAAAATTGTGCCTTAATCAATAGCATCATTGACAGACTTGAAAAACTGCACATGTGATTAACAGCAGATTTTCCCTTTCATTCAAATGGACCCAACTCTCCTGGAAACATTTGTGCAAATCAGTAGTAGTAGCTCTCTTCTGGTAGTGGTATCTCTCTCATCATTGAGACATTATGTGTCATTATTGCAATATAAAACAAATATACCGTATATACCCGAGTATAAGCCGAGTTTTTCAGCCCATTTTTTAATGCTGAAAAAGCCCCCCTCAGCTTATACTCAAGTCACCCTGCTCCCGCTGCTCTCTCCCTCCCCTGTGTCTATTCCCCCCCCACCCCCGTTTCTCACCCCCCCCCCCCCCCCCCCGTGTCTCTTCCCCCTTCTCTCTACCCTGTGTCTCTTTTCCCCCATCTCCCTCGTTTGCCTCCCTTATCATCTTCCGCGTCACGTCATTAGCATATGCCGGTTCCCGACACAGCCAGAAGACGCGCGGAGGAGCAGGTGATGGAAGGTAAGAGAGGGGAAAGGAAGAGGGGGAGGTAATTAGAGAAGGTTAAAGTGATGAGGAGGGAGGATGAGGGTTGAGGAGAGAGGATGAGGAGGAAGGATGAGGAGGGGGTTGAGGATGAGAAGGGGGGTTGAGGAGGGAGGATGAGGAGGGAGAGTGAGGAGGGGGGTTGAGGATGAGAAGGGAGGATGAGGAGGGGGGATGAGGTGGGAAGATGAGGAGGGGGTTGAGGATGAGAAGGGAGGATGTGGAGGGGGGTTGAGGAGGGAGGATGAGGAGGGAGGATGAGGAGGGAGAATGAGGAGGAGGTTGAGGAGGATGATAAAGGAGGGGGAGGGAAAAAGACACGAGGGAGAGCGGGAAAGAGACACATGGGAGGGAGAGGGGGAAGAGACACAGGGGAGGGAGGGGGAGGAGAAACAGGGGAGGGAGAGGGGGAAGAGACACAGGGGAGGGAAGGGGAAGAGACACAGGGGAGGGAGGGGATGGGAAGAGACACACGGGAGGGAGATGAGGAAGAGACACAGGGGAGGGAGAGGGGGGAAGAGACACAGGGGAGAGAGAGGGCGGACACAAGAAAGGGGCACAGAGGGCACACAAGAGGGGGACACAGAGTGCACAAGAGGGACACAGGGGCAGCACATTTCCCACCCTCTGCTTATACTCGAGTCACTACGTTTTCCCAGTATTTTGTGGTAAAATAGGTGTCTCGGCTTATACTCGGGTCGGCTTATACTCAAGTATATACGGTAAATGATTTCCATCTAATATGGTTTGACACTCTCTGTTACTGGTTAACTCTTCTCGCTTAACTGCATTTGCCTGATGGAGGCAAATTTCAACACAAGCATTTAGTCCTAAGCATCAATGATGTTATATCTCTGACAAACTCTATTTTTTACATTTATTTTTTCTTCTATATGTCTTTTAAAGAGAGGTGTAGTAGCGTCTACGATGGCATCATCACATGGAGACAGCCAAAACACACTAAAGCTGAGAGGTGTAGTCACGTCTACGTTGACATTACCACATGGGAATAGATGAAACACACTGCAGCCTGATGCGCCTGTTTCGCTTGAGGCTTCATCCGAGGATATATCGGTGTTTAGTATATTTTTTGTATTCTTAATTAATGTAATTTGTACATATATATGATGAATTAATGAGACACTTAACAATTAATGAATTATTCCTTACATAGTTTATTTTTAGACTCCCAATTGATACACTATTTATTACACTGTATATAGCAAATTACATTAAATATTGTTACATTTTGGATATTTACTAATTAGATTATATATATGTACCAAACTTGGTGATTTTATATCATCTTGTCAAATATGAGAATGGGGACAGCTGACTGATTTTATTTTATTTATTTATTATGTTTTAATTTTTGTTTTAATTGTTCTTAATAAAAGCAATGTTTTCTTTACTTTCTATATGTCGATTATGTGATTTTCTCTCCATGGAGTGAACTGCAATGGTCCAAAAGACTGTTCTGTTTTGTCTCTTTTCTCTTTAGTTGCTATATTTACACTTACTATTGAGGTTGTGGTTGTTATTTGTAATTTTTTTAAATGAGATCATAACTTATGAAAATGATGGTATTTTGAGCAATTACAAGGCCATTACTCCAGAATAAGAGCACCATTATTAGCTTTATATCTTGTTGTCACCATATTTTGGGGACTGAATACCATGGGTTTTTTTTTTTGGGGGGGGGGGGGGGTTCAAAATGATGGTGTATTGGTCTGATTGATTAGAAACACCTTATAGAAAAATCGTAACACTTGGGATCATGGTTAGACAATTACAGTGACTACAAAATTTAATAATGTCCTAAAAACCTGTGTTAATGTCGCTACTCCTATAAATACCAATTCCATATAGTATGTAGGTGAGTAGGTACATATTACATCCAATAGACATGTTGCACATAACAAGGTCCTTTTTTATTGGTTCATGGGGTCGTGGGTTTTTTATGAAACCAAATCACACTTTCTGTTACAGTGACATCACTTCAATACAAAACTAATTAACATGGCATCTAACTTTCCATTTCTAAACAAGTATGAAAACCAAGAATCTAACTCAGGAAAAACTCAATACCTCAATTTCTAAGGGATAGTGCATAATCCATAACATAAGTAGTCTAATCTAAGAAAGAAATGTGTACTATTTATCTCCAGTAAACATTTAATATAACAGAATGATAAATACTAGGATAATCAGCTAGGGATAGCATAGCACCCAGAAATGCAACATGACTTATGCGGGTAATATTTGTCACAGTAACATATTGACCTGAATCCATGCAGTTGATTCAAAAACATGATTGAACAACCCTGTCATCCAAGATAGATATACATTGGATAAAAAATCATGTTGATTGTAGTCAAAACTTCCCAGTGTGTCTACTAAACATTATTCCTCTTCATTGCTTTATCTTTATATACTGAGTAAAATATTGCTAATCTCTCTTTGCTGTCTTTTTGCCACATTCTTTTTGGGGAGACGTCCATATTAGCCTCTTGGGCACCTAATATTTCAGCTGCTCACATTTCGTACAAAAATGTGCTGGAAAAATATTTAAATGGAAAAGACTAGATCTTTTATAGTAAACAATTTAAAAATGAAACATTAGTCGATCAGTATGAAGTCCTACTTTAAATAAGCTTCTTCTTAAATGTATGCAGATTTTTAAAAAGTAAGTGTTGAAGTGAAGCACAATTATTTTAGTGGTCAGTGGAAACCATAGGTCAGCAGAATTTGGCAGGGTAGCATGCTAATGAAATAACAACCCTGCCAGTGTCTGCCTTTATAAATTGTGTACAGAGCAAATTGATGGAATGTGTCTTGGAAGGAGGTGAACAGCATAAGTTTTTTCAAAATGAAAGCTTATTTTTACAGTAACAATATTTATTATTAATACAGAGTCTTTCATTTCCAAATCACTTAAGCATTGCTCTACAAAGGTATTAAAGCAGCCAATTCTAGACTGTAATCCAAGCATGTCCATTACATTGGGAACAGTGTATAAAGCAGTGACAATATCATTTCCAAATTACCGATTAGTGATCTGTCCGTTGTGTATTGTGGGTTTGTGACACTCAAACCAGCTTGGCTCAATATTTGACCAGATTAAGGGACACATTTAAAATAAACTATAAATTGTATGACAGTTGATTTTAAATCTTATATTACTAGATGTGTTTATTGTGACCCGATTGAAGGTATACAAGATTGTGACACTTTATTAGGCTTATATTAAAGACTTTAATCTTTTAACAATAGTAAGTGTTCCTTCTTAAAAAATAAAAATATTATTAATTGTTTCATTTTTACTAAACATGACTCCGGTATCCATTCACCCTTCATTTTTTCTTTTCTTTTCAAACAGCAATGTACTGTTTTCATGGGCACACAACTCCATGATTATAATGGCACTACAGAACTCGTGCCATTTGGAACTTGCAAATTACAGTAACAGTAGAGGCTTGTGATGCCACTATAAATATGGGGAGGAGTTGCCATAAAACAATCTCAGCTGTGACCTGCATGAAAGTAGAAACTGAACATCCCAAAAAAGAAAACAGCCAACATCAAATGGAAAAAAAAAAAACACATATATTTATTTACAAAATCTACTTTATTTAAGAAAGAATAAACATTTACTGGCAGTGCAAGTTTTTAGTTAAAACATTACATGTTTGGGTACAACGTTTACATTTGTAAAGTATGTAACAATGTTACGAAATGAGCAGCAATGAGTTGGAGCATAAAAACATTAACAGTGAAAATCTTAGTCTGTTGATGACTGTTTTGGCTAGTTGTTGACCTCAACCTCTTGGGGTTGGGCTATCCTACTATGTGTTGCACTTTCAATTGAAAGGCATCATCACAATGTGGAAGCCTTTCCTGGATGACTAATTAAGCTTTAATGGCCCACTGTCATCATATCTTTCAAATTTACTATTTTGAAGAACTACACTTGAAAATATGCAACTTATATAGAATGTAAAAAAAAAGTAGTACAACCTCAAATTTGTATCTTTTTATGGGGAATTAAACTGCTGTAGGATCTACAATTCTGTTTTTAGCAGATCAATGTCCTGAGCTGGAAAGAAATTGTGAATACAAGAGGTCCCCGGGTCACATATGTTCTGTACTTAAGATCGGGCTCCCAAGGCTTTCTGTATGAGTTTGTTTTTTTGTTCTGTTTGTTGGAATTAATAGAAAGAGCACAATAGATTCTGTAACTTATTATTACAGGCCAAGGGTATTGTTATTATCATTATTACAGTACTAGCGAATTGCCCGTCAAAAAATGACGGCAATGAAATTGTAAGGTAGCTAATGCTGTTTGGTGTATAATAAATATGTAATACATTACTAAATGAATATACTGTACCTATTTTGAAGCATTGTGATGAAGAGCTGGCAATGTGTGTTGATGTTGCTGCAGCATTAGTGGTGTGGAGCTGCTGTGTAAGCATGCTGAATGTGTGCACTGTGTGGTATGAATATCCGTATGTCGTTTGTGGCGTTTTGCGAGTTTCTTGTGGTGTTTTGCGAGTTTAGAGTGCTGTAGCCTCGTTTTCGTTTTGTTCGGCGGCCATTTTTTCTCTCGCTTAGATTTTTTTTTAGTCTCTAAACTCTTTTATTTGGAGTAAAATCAAGGTCTAAGTTGCATTTTTGAGGTTCTGGGTGCTCCCTCTTGGTGTAGGTAATGTTTTTATGTATGTGCTGTGCGTATGTATTGTGTTTTACATTTTGTAATGTTCGCGAGTTGCGTCCGAGTGTTGCGAGGCCGTAATGTGTGTGAACGTGTGTCGTATGTTGTTTGCGAGTGTCGTAATGTGTGTGTCGTACTGTTTGGGTTGCGACGTGAAGTTTGGGCAACTGCGGCCCTCGCTTTGCGAGGTCCTCAGGTGCTGGCATGGAGCGCCTACGGCGCTCCATGCCAGCAACTGAGACCCTCGGGCAGTGCCCTCGCTTTGCGAGGGCCTTGGCTCGCTGCGCGAGCCCGCAGCGTTAGCAACAACTCGTACGCTCACAACTATATATGTGATTACACAGTATTATCATTACCACATATGAGCTATTATGTCATTGTTATTATTATTATTATTATTAATATTATTCAGGGATTCAAGTTACATACAAATCTGACCTAAAGACATTCATAGGAGCATATCTCGTCCGTAACCCGGGAACTGCCTGTTCAGAGGAAGTTTTTATCTGCAGAATGGGAAAGTGTCAGTAAGATCTTCCAGTGCTCTCGGCAGGACTATAGGGAAACTCATTAGTTTAAAAGAACACACTGTCCAGAGGAAGTAACAGTCAGCAGGAGACAAGAAAGCTAAATGTAGTCATGCAGTAAAGAATAATTGAATATAAAAGTTGCAAAATTGGTTGTGTTTACTTTTTTGTTTTGTTTTGTAAAACATTTTACCCACTATTATGTTTAGTTCATAAAAAGGCTATATAAAAAAGTTGACCACATTTGTTCTTTAAAGGCATATTTAAGTTTCCTGGATTATGAGTGCATCTGATAGAGGTTTGCAGTGTATGGAAAAATGTATGTGTATGGAAAAATAACAAAATAAACATCAACAAACTCACCTTTTTTGCTAAATCTCTTGAGTTTGCAAACAGTTGATTTTCAGCATTAACACCCCTTAATATCCCTGCGCTGGGGCTTAGGAACTGGGGGGATGGGGAAGAGATATATCCCCCCACATTATTTGAGTAGGGGCAAACAAAATAGCTAAATTAAACATAATCATGCATTACCAGGGGACACCACTAGACGATCCCAGCTCTGTTGAGCAGTTTATCTCTCCCAGGAAAGCTTTTGACTTTCCCTCTTTTTAACAACCCTGGAGGATGCAATGGGCAGCCAAGTAACAACAGAAAGACTATTTGCACAAAGGTACACACAATACTGTAATTACAAATGGCTAGCATATTTTTATTGTCATGTATTTTTGCACCGCAACAACCGTTTTTTATATTTATTTACTCTTGCAGTTGATTCATATATTTCCAACACACTTCTACTTTTTCTTCTTTATTGTGTTTTTTCTAGTATTCACTTTTCCCCATTTAACTTTCTACCTCCCCTCTCAGCCTTCTGCTTATTGCTCTTCACTTATTTCTCTTTCCTTCCCCTTCTTTTCCCACATCACCCATATTTCACCTACCAACACACTCACTATTCCCCCTAGGAAAGTACCATGGAGTGATCACTTGGAGGGAAGTGAGAATGGAGGAAGCCTGTGTTATGCAGTAATATGATAGTTATGCAGTGATATGTAAGTGAGGTGGGTGGAAGCCTGTGTTATGTAGTGATATGCTAGTTATGCAGTGATATGTAAGTGAGGTGGGTGGAAGCCTGTGTTATGTAGTGATATGCTAGTTATGCAGTGATATGTAAGTGAGGTGGGGGAAGCCTGTGTTATGCAGTGATATGATAGTTATGCAGTTATATGTAAGTGAGGTTGGGGAAGCCTGTGTTATGCAATGATATGATAGGTATGCAGTGATATGTAAGTGAGGTGGGTGGAAGCCTGTGCTATGCAGTGATATGCTAGTTATGCAGTGATATGTAAGTGAGGTGGGGGAAGCCTGTGTTATGCAGTGATATGATAGTGAGGTGGGAGAAAGCATGTGCTATGCAGTGATATGATAGTGAAATAATACATTAGCAAAACATGTCAGTAGATTCCAAGCCAAGTGCATTTCTGTGTTTTACTCTGAATCAAGTTTTTGAGTGCTTTGTATACATCTTGTTAAACAAGGGGAACATTGGGCAAATGTCTAGCAGCCTAAAGCCTAAAGTAGCATATGTTGCCCCCTTCTCTCCCTATTATGCCTAATGTCTCCCTTCCTCTAGCCTCTCCCCTGTCTATTCATTTCTCCTTTGTCTCCTCCCTTAAAAACATAGAAACATTGATTTTATGACAGATAACTAAAAAGGTCCATCTAGCTTGCCCGTTCTATCAACCAAAAGGTATGGCTTATTAAGCCCTATGGTGACCTTATACTTGTCCCAGGCATATTTCACTTTCTTAACTGTGTTTGACTCTACCATTTCCATAGAAAGTATTTTCCAGTTTTCTATTACTCTTTCTGTAAAGTGCTACTTTCTTTTCTTTTTCTCTCTCCATTTCTCTCTCCACTTACTCAAGCTGATTTACTCTGCAGGGAGGTCTCAAGATCTTCAGGATAGCAGCTCATTTTTTATCCATACTTGGACTGATACCATTGGAATTGAAGGAGACTATGTATTGCCTCAAGTCAGTGCTTCCATTGGTAGTGGATGAGTATCAGGGCTAAAGGTTTTGTTTGTTTTTTGTCTTTTTTTGTTTTTTAAACTTTGTCCCTCCCCAAACACACACACACAGATTTTTTTGGGCTCCTACGCCCATGTCCCTGCTACAATTAGCATAAAATATATTATTTATTTAAGACAATCATATGCAAATCATAAAATGTAACAATCTGTAAAGCCAGTTTGTGCACCAAAGTATCATGGGACGGGTAGTACTGTTTTTACCTGGCAAC